>JAOVYX010022696.1:0-14315 GCA_035668315.1 Drosera spatulata
TATATTTTTTTATATAAAAATATCAAGTTATCCTATTTTATATCACATTAATCCATTCATCATCATTTTTCTTTTTTTGTTTTCCTCACTTTTTTACCTCACACATTTATAAAAACAAAATTATTATTTTTTATTAATTGAATACATATATAAATTATCATTTCGGATCAAATCATGAATAAGACAGAAAGAATAATAGATATACTTGATTCATCTTACCTGGACTATAATTATTGTAACACCAGTTCTCACTTACTCAGAAAAAATACATTAATTATAAAAATCTCCATATATTAATCTCACCAAATAAATGTATAATGAAAAGAAATACCTGAACACATTATAATACTTATCCCAAATTTTCTCAAATGACCACGACACCTAATGACTTGCTTGGCTCTATCTGCTTTTCCTCTGCTCAGCTAGCATAAAAACCGTCGATTTTTTATAGACGAGTGGAATTACTTGAACTCCCATGAATAGAGATCACACCCGCCTTAGTTCAACCTTTAAAAAGAAAAAAAAAAGACGAGAACCAAACTGTTGTTTATCCTCTCAGTCCCCACTGCAAGTCCATGCAAGGACATCAACGTCTAACTGGATCGACCGCTCAATCAATTGCTACATATATGCTGCCAACCACCCGCAACACTTCAGACTTCATTAAAAAAAAAAAATCAACTCAAGATATTCTAATTCATTGAACCTTCTGCATACTCTAATTCATTGAATCTTCTTCTTTTTCCCAGATTCAATCACATCCATGTATCTTTAAAAAATACTTAAAAAATAGATCGAATTTTTTTTTGTTGTTTTAATAGAAATAAAATTATATATATTGTGTTCTTTTTAAATTTTGTTTATGACAAAAAAAACACTGATTGTTATTATAAAAATATGAAACTCAGAATCGGTCTTGGAAAACCATGTATACATAAAGCAGATTGCTACTCACCCCATGAAAATACCATAATGCCCTCCTAACCCCACTACACCACACTCCCTTACTTTCCAGCCAAACCCACTCATTGAGGGATAGTTTTAGAAATAAAGCGAGGGGGTTGTGTTATTTTAACGGACAGTGTTAATCGCCTCCCGAATTCATTGATTCCATTTATTTATTTATAATATTTATAATTATTTATAATTTTAGATAGCACGAATGCATCCTTCTCATGATCAATAAGGAGCCAAAGCTCATAGATAGCACGAATGCATCCATGATATTAATAGTGATGTTAGTAGTTATCTTTGTTCTGACAAGGGAGAACCCAGTGCGCTGCACACGGATTTGAATACATGTGGTTGTCATATAAGGTAGTATATTTTTGTGATAAAAATTATTTCATCCTTTATTTATTATAATTATTTTGATAATAAGAATAATAATATAACACAGCTTTTTTGTCGGATCCCAAAACCACTTAGTTAGATTATAATATGTTGAAGATATAATTTATCAAAATAATAGTAGAAATTCTATAACAACATTAAATGGAAAGCAAATCTGTATGTTGTATAATAGACGATGAGTTTTATTTGAAAAATTCGATTTTCTAGGTTCGCCGATTCAATGTTTTAATTCTTGATCGCAAGCATGTTGGAGTTTCAATTGTCCCATTTCTCTCATGAATGTTAGACCTCACGTTTTTTAGGGGTTACAGTCAATCACATGATATAGGGTGATGATCCACAATCAACGTTATCTGCGTAAGCTTAACCAGTCAATAAAGACCAGCCATCCGTTTGAAAAATGAACGGTTGGATTAAAAACAAAGGCATCCTCTTCTTACAAAAAGATCCCCGAAAACAGGGAAAAATTAAAGCGGATATCTTACAAAGTGAAATTACCAATTCATCCCTATTCGGTATAAATTACAGCGGATGGAAAAAAAATGTGTTTCACTCCTTCCGGGGTTCTTTTTCTCGGATTAGCAGTCCAACAATAAGGCCTTCTGGGGTTCTTTTTTCCGGATGGAATAAGGCCTTTCGGGGTTCTTTTTCTCGGATGGACAGTCCAACAGAACAAACAATGTTTGTATTATTGTCAATATCTCCCTGAATACATTCCAGCAAACCCACGGAAAAAAAAACGATGCGTACAACATCTCAGCCAAAAATAACAAACATTCATTACAGAATCATAACATTAAAGATATAAATAAACATTTAAGCATTTGATGATTGTCTTTGTTGTAGAGGAGGCATCTCTCGAGCCTTACAAGTTAATAATTCATAGGCAATCCTGTATCTATAATTATCGACATCATCGATTGTCCATGTTGAATCCGTCATTTTGATCCCTTGCATGATGTAATCCATGTTCAATACATATACCCCACAATCATTACTGTTAGTTTGCTTGGGTCTTTTCTTGACCACTAACAACTTGGGAGCATGAGTCTTCCTGAACTTGTCGGGATGTAATGATCAAAGAAGATGTGCAAAGCACTCCGTCTGCATACCACAAAACGAGCCAAATTAGCAAAGTAAAGGTAAAACCAATGAAAGAAGATCGTTCCATATAGAAACTCACCACATATTTGCTCTGTACGTTATATATCTGGGCTACCGTGATGTAATCGGTATCGCCATACATGGGATCAAGAAGATGCATAGTCCATTTATCCAGATTGAACACATATAAGATAAAATGGGAGTTGATGCACATCGGAATCATCACAAGTGAAGCTGTATGGATCGAAATTTGTCCTTCGCTTCTCATATCTGTGAAATGACCAGATCAAATGGTATTTACATCTTTAGGGACCTCGAGAAGCGGCATGGATGTTTTTCGCGCCTTTTCCGCAAATCAATTACGTAAATTCCTTGAGCACATTTGCGCAAATAGGCAACTCACAATATAAACCCCATTTATCTGGTAAGAAGGTCTCGAGACCATCAGCCTAGCATATGCGTCAATCACCTCATGAAATAGCCATTCACCAGGAGCAAGTGATTTCAACGCACGCTGTGTCAAGTCATAAAGTCCCCTACTTTGCTCCAAAGTAACTAGAAAATCAGAATTACTAGATGATGGAGCATAGAATATGTCTTGCATTATCCTCGCAAATTTTGTGGGAACTATCTTCTTCATTGGATGGCCCTTAGGCCCACGATACACTGGCACAAAGTCAACAACTCCAGGAGCAACGGAAGTAAGGGCTGGAGAAGTTGTTGGGAGCTCTGCTAGGGATGCTGTCGGGGATATACACTCGGTAACCAATGAAAGCGGGGGACTCTCAGGTAATGACATTGACGGCTGGGGAACTAGATACTCAGTCCTGTATGACCAATTTGTAGTCGCCGTGGGATTGGTCCACAGAATTGGCTCGTCGCGGCCGAAAGGCTGCCTGTGCGATGAATACTGGGCACCGCGATAGATGTGAGCTGGCTCTGAGTAGGAGGGATACTCTGCCCAACATCGTCAGGTCCTGCGTCCTTTCTCTTCCTCCCAAGAACCGAGGCCATAAAAGCCTCGTACTGTGCATTCATCGGCGAAAGTAGAGCCGCGATATGGTCAGGAAAGGCGACCTGCGCCTCCCTAATGCTGTCGACGAAATATCGATGGCTCGTAATCTGAAAATATATTGAAATTATTCAATGCAAGTCGAACAACAATTAAATATTAAAGAAAAAAAAAGGTACTTACGATGGAAAGAGCCCAATACTGATCAAACAAGGAGCGAGGCTCGTACACTGGTCCGGGCTTGGGGTTTAGTGGATGAATACGCGATCGAGTGATGCATCTATACCATGAAAAATAATCCTCCAACGGTAAGACCTCGGCCGTAGATGTAACAATAGCATCTAATGATGCCTGCCAATCGTCCCAAAGAATCAAGTGATCCGATCATAGTGTCGTCGCATCTACCTGTCGAAACTTATCTCTCGGGTCCGTGTGGAGCGGCTGTCTCAGGGCCCTCATATCCACAGGAGGGGTAGGAATGCCTTGGAAGCATCCAAAAAATTGCCACATGACTCTATCAGGCATCTGATACTCCACGATCGGCCCATGTATCAGCGGAGTATAAGCCATCCTACCTACGACGTTGACAACCATGAAGTTGTCCTCGTTAAACATATAATCAAATTGCGCATATGGCCTCCAAGTGAACTCAGTGTTCTGCATTACGTAAGGAGGCTATTAGGTTTTAGGCTTTCGATAAAAAATAAAAATCGTACAGTATTCAGTGATGCGTCTCAAACTCAAAACTTTCAAGTATATACCTGCATCCTATCGAACTCCCCATGATAAAAAACGAGATGGTGATGCGGGTTGTTCCTTCGAGACTGCCTCCTTGGCGTCTTCTCTCCATTCTTCTTGACGATCTTTTCGATCCGTCATCGCTTGATCCGAGACAAATCATTATTCGTTTTACGAACTAGAATAGGTCGTCTGATGGAAATCCGCTCGTACGACCACACCTACGTACAAACATGAGAATTTAAGACATGCTAAATTCAATAAGACATTTTCAATGAAATCAAATAAGAGATTTTTACCTGCAACAATGTTAGACATCCCGCAACAGAAGCACAAGTTTTGCGCGAGGCAAAATGCAATGCCCTGAATAGATGTGCCAAAACTGCAGCCCCCCATGCCCAAGACACGACCTCAGTCATGTCGGTTAGGAATCGAAGATAACGATGATGCACCGTATTCTTGTTCGTTGTGGGGAAGTGTAACGCCCCCGTCTTTCCGCGCTGGAAGACACATGAGCGTTATGCCATCATGGACCCGGTCCATGACAAGGCTAAACAAACCAAAAGGGTTTTAGGGTACAGAAGTCAAGGAACTATAAACCGTAGCCACAATCATAACTTACAGTCCCAAATATCTATTTAATTACATCATTAAAGCGGAAGCTAAGCAGATCATTTATTACATTTAAACAATATAGACAACTAATCTACCATAATATCCAAAGTCCGTGGATTCATCTATATACATACAAGCTCTCTCTTAGAGTCTTCAGGTGCTGCTGGGGGCATACCTACAATTGAAAAACATAACCGTGAGTTATCGAAGCTCAGCAACCTCTGGTGTATGAATCCCAATTACAGGGAACTTCCGCTAACGGCTATGGCGACCGTCGAAAGTTCCTAAAATATTTTTATATATATAGGAAAATATTGACGTCATATCACACAACATCGTATCTCATTTCTTTATATGGCTTTGTATCGCTTTTAGGAGTCATTCCTTTGTTTTGCATTTCATTAGGGTTTATGACTCGACTCAAAAGCAGCGACAACTCCAAGGATATGACCGACTCGGAGTACAAAGATAAGATTAAGTGTCAATCGTCAATCGGGTTTCCCAATAGATTCTGTTTTCGCACCTGCCTACCCTGTGTGTCGCCTTGCACCTCTTGTACGCATTCAATGTGGTATCGTTTGCCAGCATTGAGATAATTTGGACCTCCCTGCAGAGAGTAACCCATGGCCCCGCCACATTGGCGTAGAAGCCGCTGCATGCATGCAAAGAGAATGGGGGATGCCCATCGCTCCCTAGCTAGTTTTCACCCGTGACGATGACTCAGATGATAATACAGGAGTGCAATGACTCAAACCCATGCCACGAAGGCTATTCAAGGAAAATTGTTGATCGCAATGGATCGAAGAAGGGACACCATGTTCGACCTTCTCAATAAATTCAAGGAAAACGACCAACAATTCACAAGGGATGTCAATGCCATCCTTATCAGCTCAAGGAGGCGATATTTCTTATTCGTTTGCTTTTCGTTAGTTCACATGGATAGTGCACCCATGCTTCACATCCCCCGTTCCCTTTTTATTTATCATTTAACAGTCGCTTTCATTTATTTCCTAAGAGGGTATTTATACTATAAGGGTACATTTTATTTCATTTCAACCCCAAATACCCCATCATATGTCAAGCGTGATCGTTTACGCACGTTTGACGATTTGTTTCCATACGTAGGTGTTAAAGATCTCAAATACGCATTTGGATTTAAGGTTCGGGGCAGAAAAACATATTTTTTCTTGCCAGAAGGCCGTCGCGGGCATGACCGGGCGACATTGGGCTGTCGTAAGCGTGACCCATGTCGCGGGCGCGACACTCCCTCGTCGCGGGCACGACGCTACTGTGCAGGAAATTCCCAGATTTTCCCCTCATCGCGGCCGCGACCCAGGATTATCGCGGACGCGACGGATCTCTGGCAAAAAGCTACAGGAAAATCCTCTGCCCAAATCCGGAACGCCCAATTCACGTTTTTAAGCATCCAAATCAATATACACTCATCAAACACAGCATATACACATCTCAAAGCATGCACGGACGTGTTTGAATCATGTGAATCGTTAAAAGAGGTGTATCGGACGAGTGAGGTTACCTCGAACGTGTTTGGTTTTCTTAAGCTCACGATCTCACGGATTGATCCGTTGACGTCCCCTAGCCGTGCTGTCGATGCTGAATCTTCTCCTGACTTGCTGCTGCCTTCGTCTTGGTGATGGGGCGATGATGATCAAAATGATGGAATGATGATGATGATGTTGATGTTGATGATGCTTGGATGTTTATGATGTTGATGCTGCTGCCGTGGCTGCGGAAGAGGTGCCGGCTGGAGATGACGATGAAGGTGGCCGGCAGGGAAGAGCAGGAGTGTTGGTGAAGTGGTGAAGTGGTGCGGTGGGTGGAGAAGAAATGGAAGGGAAGTGGAGGGAAAGTGAGTTAGGTAAGGTGGGTGATTATCCCACGTTTCATCCCACGAAACGTCTCGTTCAATCTATTGTTCACCCAAATTTCATAATATTAATCCACGAAAAATCTATTTGCATCATTAGATTTATTCCAGTGTATGAAAATATGACCTGCCAAGTCATAATTCATTGTTTTTGGAATTAAATCGATAGTCCTTACGCGCAACGTTTATAACATTATAACAATGTAACGTTATTCGTTCGTAATGTTTATTGGCGCGTTCAACTAATTATCCCAAATATTCCATCGTCATATTTGATTTAATTAATCAAATATTTTCTTAGATTTAAATATATAACCTTTTGGCACGATTTATTTTAAAAATCGTAACGTTATATATTCATCTCAAAACTCCCAAAATTCTCGGGTATTACAGGAAGAGAATAGCTCCAATCACGTAGAGAAGAAACGCTTTGGTGTGGATCCAAAGCGTCTCGTAGTCTGCATCCACGAGTGGAGTACCAAATGTGTCTCGTAACCACGCCATCTTAAATCCACCGCGAGTAAGCCCCTCCTTATCGAACCGAGCATAAAACTCTCTCATACATGCCTGCTGTGAACTACCTTTCTCAATCGACCAAGAAATAGGTCTCCCTGTTACCGGCATCCCCAAGATAAAACCAACATCCTCTAAGGTGATCGTCGCCTCACCAATCGGGAAGTGAAACGTATTGGTAGTATTACGCCATCGCTCCACCAAGGCCGACAACAAGCATCATTGCGCATGAAATGCTCGTGATGAATGAAGGCCCCCGAAACCAGCTGCCTCTACCCAATGTCTCTGGATAAGATTCAAGTCCAAAACCGGTCAAGACAGTCGTGGCCTGATCCGAGACAAGCACCCCTCTCTCATGTTAGTATTCACGAAATTGAAATAAAAAATCATAGAACGATCACAAGCATAGAACGATCACAATCATTGAACGATCACAAAAAACGCTTCACTAGCATGCATCATTCACGAAATTTAAAGCACGATCACGATCACAATGAAATACGATAAGCATAGACGATCACAGGCATAAAATGATCACAAGCATTGAACAATCACAAACATAATAAAACGATCAATGGTCGAACGATCCAACAAAAAAAATGCTTTAATGGAAAAATATACTCATGATGTGGTTCCAAAAGTCGTCCGACACATGTTCATTTTGGTCCCAAAGAATGCAATTGTTGAGGGTCCGGGTTTAAGATCTTCCATGATGGACTCTAACCTCTACATACCGAACACGATCGACATAGAATAAGAAACCGATAACAAACCCAACATACAAATACATTGTTGGAAGCATGCAAGTGAAAACGTACCTTGCGTCGAGAATTGAGGAACGAAATTGAGAGTTTGAGAGTTGAATTGAGAGTATGAATCGTAGGAGTCGGAGTCACATTTGTAGTAGGGTTTTGAGTTTGAGTTTTAAGAGTTTGAATCGAAGGAAGACGAACAGAAAGGCAGTGAATTAAACCTTCCACTGAACTTTTGCCCGGATGAATCGCAGGAGACGCAGTCACATTCGCAGTAGGGTTTGAGTTTGAGTTTTGAGAGTTTGAATCGAAGGAAGACGAATAGGAAGGCGGTGAACTAAACCTTCTGCTGAACTTTTCCTCGGATGCTTCCGCTATACTTACAACGGATGCATTGCTTCCGTTGAAGTTTAGAACGGATGAGCATATGATGTCCTGCTTCCGCTGAACCTTATAGCGGAGGATTTATCCTTAAAATCCATGAACTGCACTGCAATTTTTTCGAGTTCCAATGCATCCACCGTGATAAAGTATAGTGGAAGGCCTGTCTTCCGTAGAAAAGAATAGCGGAAGGCCTGTCTTTTTAAAGGGGTTTAGGGTTTCTTTAGGGTTAGGGTTTGATATAAGGAGTAGGGTTTCGTAATGGTTAGAGATATTTTTTTTCAAAAAAAAATAAAAAAATGATAAAAAATCAAAATTTGGTATGATTTTGCAAAATTGAGAATCAAAATATAATTGTTAGGGTAGGGTTTCTTGTACGTTAGGGTTTGATATAAGGGTTAAGGTTTGTAATGGATAGAGTTTATTTTTTTCCAAAAAAATCGGATCAAAAAAAAAATAAAAAAAATAGACGAGACCATTACTGAACTATAATCATCCAACAATGAAACGATGTCCAAGATTACAATGATACAATCATCTACATCGGTTATTCATAACATGATGATTAGATCACTCGTCTTCTTCTTGTACGTCGGTTGATCTTTCTCCCATAACTTTATCATGATTTCTCCTATCGTGATCTGTGTAACATTTACAGAATGAGCACTTTCTAAGTTTCTTAGGACAGTGCTGTTGTTCAATGCCACGTTTGATACGTGTTTCCTTCTTGCGGCCTTTTGTTTGAGATACAACTGGATCCAAGATCACATCTACTACATTGTCCGACTCTTCGTAGACCGTATGTCCTTGGTCTTCTAGACTACCTCCATCTATTTCATCGAGATCAGGGATGAACTTGAAAATGCTTTTCTTTTCCCTTTCTAATAATTCCAAAGCATAGTTGTAACCCTGTTTCGAACAAGATGCCTGCATTGCTAAATCTTGGAACGATCGACATACATGGTTGTACCTCATCGTCTGTGATAAGGAGTAATCAACCTCATCTTGTGATATATGGATACTCTGACCATCGATCCTATTTCCATATTTTCTCCAACGCTCCAGGATGAGGTACTCGGGAATCTCAATCTTGCAGTTGATATCAAGAAACGGCAACATGTGTCGGCAAATCATACCTGAATGCTCGAATATCAAACAAGTGCAGACGATGAGGTTGTGATGAACCAATCTATATGTCCTCTGTTGTGCCCGAGGATCAAAGGCGTTGGTCAACTTATACATGTCGACATCTTCAGACGTGGACTCCTTCAGTAACACATACTGATTTGCCTTTTGAAGCTCGATCTGAAATCTACGAAAGATCTCTTTCGTGTACTCCCTTGCACCGTGAGCTTCTAAAGGTGAGTGCAAAATCATAGTACGGCTCTTGTAGGTAGTTTCATAATCTGTCTTCCATTCTCGAGAATACTGTTTCTCCAACGCTTCTTGAGATCTCACAATAAAATCCTTCATCGTCGTCGAGCTATTAACGTATTGATCGAAAAAATGATTCATACCTTTGCTCCTTGAAGTGGTGCTCATCCCAACAGCAAAAAAACGTTTTGAATATGTCGGAATCCAGTTTTCCTTCACCATGTACAGAGAATGCAACCATTCATTGTCCGTCAACCCATAGTCGATCAGCAGCTGTCGCCATCATGCTTCGAACTCCTCAATTATGAGTGATTTCATCACACAAAGATGAAAATCACGTTTGAACGTGTCCGGATGACGCGAATAAACATGGTGTACCTTCTCTGGATATTTCAAAATGATGTGCCAAGAGCACAATGCATGATGAGTGTCTGGAAAAATTTGAGCGATCGCATTGCCCATCGCCCTATCTTGATCCGTGATGATTGTCTTGGGAGCTTTGTTCTTCATTGCTTCCAACCAAGTACTAAGCACCCATTTGAACGTTTCTTCGGTTTCGTCTCTCAAAAGAGCAAAACCGAACAGTATCGAATGATAATGATGATTCACTCAGGTGAACGACGCGAAAGGCATCGAGTACCTGTTTGTTCGATACGAGGTATTGAATGTAACTGCATCTCCAAAACATTCGTAAGCCATTCGAGACTTGGAGTCAACCTAAACAATTGTGTCGATTCTGTTCTCCGAGTCGGTCTTGTAACGATAGAAAAAGTTGCCCATTCCATCGCTATTGAGCTTCTTCAAATAGTTCACTGCAGCCTGTGCATCCCCTATACTATCATCTCTATCATTTCTCAAATCGCGAAGCTCATTACATAAATCTCTCTCAGAAAACCCGACGTTTGTGATGCCTCCGGCCTGTGGCGAAAGCACGTTCATCATTCTGCTCTCCCCGATTCCTGATTCGTCCATAAGAGATATCAAAGATCTCGCAACTGGAGTGATGTTCTCTCTTGTGGACATAAGATTCATTTTGTTAGGAGAAACTAGAGGATGATTATGACCGTCTTCATACCTTGTAACGACCCAAATGTCTTCCACCGGACGATGGACGATGAACATTCTCGCTTTACAATCCGTACGTTATACACGATTTTGTTTTCTGATTTTTTTTCTTCAGCTCTAGCTCGCTGCTTTCTATTGATTTCCCCGCCAATCGACAAGTGAACATCCTACAACATAAATCTTCTAAACGTGTGCGTTTCCTACTGGTCTTAATATTCACTGGAATCCCGTGCTTTTTGCAAAACGTTTGTAAAAAGCCTCTGCTTCTTGTAACGTGTTGAACGTTTTACCTTTAAAGGGCTCTAAATTCTCATATTTCTCATATTCATCGCTTTGGATCGGCTCATTGGAAGCCAAGACTTATTCATCTTCAAAATCGTAATCAAAATGTGACTCCATGAGAAATTTTTGTGAAGTAAAAACAAACCGAAAGTATGAATTGAGTGGATGAAGAGCAAATTTTTCCTATTTGCGTTTTTCAGTAGATCGACACTTGGACAAATATAATTGGTTGAACATCAATTCCAGATCTGAAACATATAAAATACTTACATGTGTGCAGTTTTGATTACTTAAAACCTGCCATCCACTATAAATTTCACCGGATGCATTGACACATGTCTTATAATTGTTTGCATTTCGGGAAAAAGAATTCCGGAAGCATGGCTTTCGCAGTAAAAAAACCGGATGGGGTCCACTATAAATTTCACCGGATGCATTGACACGTGTCTGATAATTGACTTTCTTCCGGGAAAAAGAATACAGGAAATATGGCTTCCGTAGTAAAGAATACGGATGGGGGCTCATTTTAATCTAAGGTTACAATCGTAATTTCATCTATTTTAGCCTCCGGGAAAATTTATAACGGTAATCCGTTATACTTTACAACGGATGCAGCGAAAATTCTTTCAATCTTATCCGTCCATCTCACAGATGAACGGCTAAGTATTGTTGGCTGTGTAAGGTTATGCAGCCAACGTATGCCATGAATCATCACCCTAATATATAATGAAAATTTGCGACAAAGTGTTTATAACACATTTTTCTTTTTGGAAGGAGGAAGTATACAATTAATATAATTCTTTCAATATAAGAGCCTAAACAACATTAATTTTTCTTAAATATTTAACAAATTGGTTACATGTTAAATAAGGATAACGACAATAATTTTGATGCCCTTGCTTTACCTTGAAATTATATACTATAGTTAAATATTTCCTCTGTCCACAAAGGTTGTAACATTTTAATTTGATTATGCGTATTTTTTGATGTTAACTTGGACCCGTGTTACTCGACAAATAATGATAAAAAATTTCGTATAATAATAATGATAGTTTATAACTTTATGTCATTTAATTTAACCTGTGATATTTTACGAAATATTTTTGCGTCGTTTAGTGATAGAATTAAACTCTAAATAATAATAAAAATTATATCATTATAACTTTTATGGGACATAAGGAATATTTTTTAATCGAATATTATGATACATAATCTGAACCAAAATTTAATTCATAACTGAATTTCAAATTCCTAAGTCGATCCACCATTATTATATTGTAAAACATGAAAGGCTCGGGGCGAGGGTGATTGTGGACTGACTTGGTGTATGGCCAATTTGGTCCATTAGAGCAAGTCCAACGGGATAGGTATATGAGATGACAAAGTTATAATATAGCAAAAAATTCAATTATTTACACTTTAATGGGATAGGTATTTTCATGCAAATTTTAACATTAGCGAAAACAATTGCGATATATAGCAACACATTTGGCCACTGGTATATTATGACATTTCATCCATTTGACCATTAAAAAAAAGGATAATCTCAATTAGTATACGCGGGTCTTTGATGTCCATTCATTTTTGCTCATTTGCAAATTATAGCACGAACTCATTGGAGCAAACACTCCACATTTGTTATAATTTGGTTGTTGCGGACGATTGTTGAAAGAATGAAATTCCGCATCATTGTTGGGAATGTTTTTGCCTGGGGAGTAGGACCAAAGCAAATACGGGAGATATCTCGTATGCAGTACGAAAATGAGTTAGAACAACAACATGGTTTGAAAAATAGAAGTTAAGAATTCACAAAAATAAGGACGTGTGAAAATTGCTTACAAAAAACGGAATCTCCACGCGATATTGTTGGAAGAGAGATATATAGGCATGTCCCTATTTAGGGGATTCATAAGTATGACCTTCAAATGCTCTATGTTGAAGATGAACAACACAAAATGGTTGTCCGATACATGCATAGACATGAAAATGACCTTCTCCGTGAGCGACCCTTGTCCATTATAATTGAAAAAGAGCCAAGGTCCCGTCTCACAACCTCTAGAAGTTTCGTCTTGTTTCTCTTCCTCAACCAAGCTTCGAACTTTTTTTTTATTGGAGGAATAAAAATACACAGGAAGAACACATGCAAAGGGTTCCCTCGTTGAAGGCCATGTGATCAAGAGAAAGCATAGGTGTCTATCACCGTATTGAACAACCATGTCTCGGGTTGAAGGGCATGAAAAACCTTGTAAGTGAGGTCATAGAATCCGTTCCGCCCCTTCTCGATGACATAATCATATAAGCGGTCTGTCCCTTCAACCTATTTATAAAAAAATTATGCTTATCTTCCTTTTACACATAGGTTTCTTTGCGCATCCCTTCGGACCTCGTCTCGTGATGGCTCGAGGAGAGCCGACTCGATCGTAGCCGGCTGCATGAGAACCTGTCCGTGTGGGCCAGCTCGGCCCCATGTCCCCAATCATGTCAATGCAAGGGAGCCTCGATCATATGGATCTCAGTCGTGAGCTGGCTCAGAGTTGGGATTTCCGTAATCTGCAAATCATGGCCATGTGCATCCTTCATCGTGCTTCCTCTTACTGTCATTATCACAATTTTTCCATTTCCTTCCCAAATAATACGTCATGAAATTGACATATTCGTTCTCAACTTTCAACAACATTGTTGAAATGTGATCGGGAAGAGGAATGTTGGGTAGTTCGATTTGGTTCAAAATAGATCGTTTAGTCTTCATTTGAAATGAATAGGGAAAATTATGAGTTCTAATCAAGGAAATATGACGAAATTCAACGGATGCCAAACATGGAAAAAAAATTCAAAACTTACAATATCCAATGCCCAATATTGGTCAAATAAAGACTGTGACTGATATTGGGGCTTGTGAATTTGCTTCAGTGGATGAATGCTTAGACGTTTTATTCCTGTGTACCATGTTAGGTAGTCCTCCATGGTTATCATAGGGAATGACTCGTCCACAATGACAAATAAACATTACTGTCGCTCATCCCACAATGTAATCTACGGGCCGAATACCCACTCCACATCCCGCTGTTGAAAATCGAATTTCGGCTCACGATAGTTCTGATGGTCAATCGAAGCCCTAGGTATTTCTTAAAGATAGCTGAACTGTCTCATGACCCGATCAAACATCTGATACTCCATCTCATCGAGATGAATGAGGGGGGGGGGGGGGGTGCCCACCCCGTACAAAAAAAAAAGAAAA
>JAOVYX010022697.1:0-14314 GCA_035668315.1 Drosera spatulata
GTGACGGCAGAGGAGATGGTGTGTGCCGGAGAGGGTGAGCTCCGGCGGGGCTTTGAGGAGACGCTGGCAACGGGGACAGTGAGAAATGCTGCTTCCGTGCACGCAAGACAAACTTTGACCGCCTATAAACGGCAGTACTCCCTCCGTCGGGTGCTTATGACAGCTTCTACTACTACTTTGTTTTACAGATTAAAATATTAAGTTGTGATGAGGCTAATTCTGTCGTGCATGCCAACTTGAAATATACCTCTGAGTGTCACCTTCAGGGCTATTGAGATGAGATTCTCCCGAAGAACATCATCGATTATTGTATTCGCGATTTAAGCAATGGGATATGGTGTTCAATTGGATCTTTCTATCGAAAGAAGAAAGAAAAAAGCTGTTCTATGGGTTTGGCTGTTGCATTCTTCTTGAAGTTTTTCTTTTTAAATAACTTCCTGAACTTCTTCTCAATTAGTGCAAGCTCTTCTGAAACAGATTGCTCACTTGTTGAGGAAGTTTAGTGATATCTTCCTCAATCATTGATCTCAGAATCTTTTCTTGAGGTTTGAAGGTCAAGGTCTTCTTCCTTACCTCATCTATTTGCTTCTTTTTCTCCACTTCGAGATTGTAGATATGTAGCACATCATATAGTTGAGCAAGTGACATCTTTGTTAGATCCTTTGATTCTCTTATTGCAATAGACTTAGCACCCCAGATTTCACCAAGGGATCTCATGAACTTGAGGTTAACTTCTGTGTTGTCAAATGTCTTCCCCAAAGTCTTTAAATTATTGATCAAGATGTTGAGTCTCTCATAGAAGCTTGTGAGGTTTTCATCTGACCTCATTGTCACCCAATCATACTGTTATATGAGGGCATCTTTCTTATTCTCTCTTATCTTATTAGTTCCTTCATTTCTGAGCAGTAGAGCATCCCATGCCTCTTTGCCTGTGGTTTGTGAACCAATCTCAAACATATCATCATCAAGGATTTTGAAGATCTGATTTCTTGTCCGTCTGTCTATAGTACCAAATCCAATTCATCCCTTATCCACTGAGACTTGGGCTTGTCTATCTCCTTGGAATCATAAGTTGGATCTTTCATCTTTGGAAAAAAGAGACTGAAAGTCTCAGAAATAACCTAGAGGGGGGTGAATAGGTTATCTCAAAAGTTCTCCAGATAGTGCAGTGAAATTATGGGCTAATATGCACTGCCTAAGTCTACTGCAGTATTGTGGAAGTTCTGCAGTTGAGACTTTAGCTTTGTAAAACTTGTCTCTTTGGATTTGAAGTTCTTTACTAACAGTTCTAGGAATGATAATCAGTGCGGAAAAGTAAAAGACACAGGATTTTTATACTAGTTCAGATATCTGCTACCAACAAGTAACAGAAGCTTAGTCCAGTCTGCATTTGGTCATGACCAGTGTAGTCAAGGCAAGAAAAGGTTCACTAGTTCTTGTTTCTGGTTTACAAGATTCCCCCTTTACAACAAGATCTTACTTGCTAAAGGATGAAGAGCGTAGATCTTGCAGTGCTCTGTTACAGTTGTTCTTCACTTGCAGACTAGTGAACCTTCTTCACAAATCCTGAATCTTCGATTCAGCTCACGCAAAGCGAGTTTTCAAGGCTTTTCTTCTTTGAAAGCTCTTAATTGACGTTCAACTTTTCTCAGACTCGTCAACCTTGTTCTCTGCGCTGTGAGTCCCCTTTTATAGGCTCAGGGAACCAAAACCCGTGATTGTACTATCTGATAGTGACAGCTTTATCCTCTACTGTAGTAGACTGATTTTGCTTCACCTTTTCTGATCCAGTACACATCACTTTTGCCTCAACTTCTCGTTTTTTATCCATTCCTTGTTCCTTTTCATTCTAGCACAACTCATACTGCACCCAGCCTCATGCACCAGGTCTACTGCACGTTTCTGCTACACAACTTCTACTGCAGTCCTCTGCTGCAACCTCTATTGTCAGCCTCTGCTGCAGCCTTTGTTGTCTGCCTCTGCTGCACCCTCGGCTGCACAAGCTTTGCTACACAATCCTCATATTCAGCCTTTCTGTAACTTCACTTGCACCAAGTACTGCAGCCAGTTTGCTGCAACTCAGCTCCCACTCAACAGCTTTCAGACCTCATCTGCTCAGCCTGCTAGTGTAGCTTCGTCTGCACCCAGCACTGCACTCAATCTTCTGTAATTTAGCTTATATACTTACATTGTGATATGGCTCACCTCACTTTGCTGTTGGAACTGGCCTTGAACACAAGAAGGATCCTAGATCATGAGAACACTGGGACCTTTTGCTGTTGTATGTGATTGATCTTTAGCATGTAGATTTTAGTCCCTTCAGTAGTCTGTACCACTCAGGTCATCTGCACTCTACTGCACTTCTGTGTCCTGCTACTCTGCTGTATCCAGCTGTACTTTGATGTATCTGCGGCCCTAGTATGCAACTCCTAAACTAACTATTACATCCTAAACATCTAATACATACATAATTTCTTCCTAAGTTTTGTTCATTAATTTCTATACAAGTAGAGGGATTGCACATTCCTAACAATCTCCACCTAAATTGATGCAAACAAAACTTCTAAGAAATTAAAATAGCAAGAACACTTATAAATCCATTGCTAAGTGAAAAAGTTTTACAGGAAGTAAAGGACTTACATTTTATCCTAGGGATCAATCCTTCCGTCCTCTCTTAGAAGGATAGTCCTGCTGCAGAACTTTAGGCCGCTTGTGCTTTTGCTTCTTCCTTTGTTGCTCTATTGCTGACCTGGACATTTGCTCTGGTAGTCTGCTGCTTGACCCTTCTGCTGTAGATCTTGGGGCTACCTTCCCCTGAGGCCTTGGCTCGTCTGCAGATCTGCTAGTAAACCTCTCTGCTGCAGAGGTTCGCTCTGTTATAGGCCTCTCAGACTTCTCCTCCTTTTTGTTTGCATTAAAACTTTGGGTGAGGTCTTTGACAGCTTCCTTTAACGCCTCCGATTCTGAGGCCATGCTGGTCTGTGCAACCGTGGATCTTTTGATGGTTGCATCCACCTTGGACTCCAGGATAATAAGACGCTTATCATTGTTGAGAATATGGGTTTGCAGCTGACTTTGCGTCTCCTGAATGGTTGTCTGCAGCTTTCTGAATCTGACAACCTACGTGTTGCGGAGTCGATTGTAATTTGAGGTTCTCTTTACATAGTCTTGCAGACTGATGCTGGTTGCCTTTTGGGCTTGTTTGGTCAACGCCTTTGAGAGCCCTTCAAGCAGTTCTTGGAAGATATCAAAATTTTCTTCCATCCTATTTCTCTCATTTGCAAGGTCTTCTACAAGAGGATGGAGGACATCTGTAAAGTCATGCAGGGCATCCTTGGTCCATTGCTTGACTTCGTAGAGATTTTGGCCCAGTTGATTGAGCCTCTCATCAATGCTGGATGGGGAGGCTTCTGGAGTTATTCCAGTCTGCTTCCTCCTGGTTGCAGGCCTGGTTCTTGTTGACACCGGAGTTTCGGTGTGCTGTGGCAGCTTAGCTTCTTCCATTCCCAAATTAAGACTCCGGATTGCCGTTTGAGGAGTCATGGGAATTTGTATTTCTTCCATGTCTTGCACCAGTTATGCAAGTGAAGGAAGAATGGGTTGCTCAACTGCATGTATTGGCTTGTCTGAGGAATTTTTGCAGTTGTCTCAGCTACACTCAGCTGCTCATCTGCAAGTGCTCTTTCTGTTGCAGGGACCAAGCTCGTCTGCTCATCTGCAACTACTGGAGTGGTCTGCTCCTTTTCTGTAGTGTCCTCGACTGCAGTGCATGGGGCAGTCTGCAACTCTGCTTCATTTGTAGGTGTCTCTGCAGTAAGGTGTTCTACCTCTACTACAGTTGTTTCCTCTGCTGTAGTTAGTTCAGCTGCACTGGTCTGCACTGAGGTGGACTTCTGCATTGGTTGAGGGACTCCTTCCCTGGCTACTTCGTCAATGAGTTCCTCATCAATGTGGCTGTCTCCCCCTTGATCTTCGTCACCACCATCGTCATCACCTCCTGAAGATGATGGTCTGCCCACTTCTGGTCTGGAGAGGTACTCCTGGACTTCAAGGGTCGCAACTCGAACGTGTTTGTCAATTATTCTTTTGAGCTCCAGTCTTACTTCTTCAGAGTGAAAAAACTCAACTTGATGCAGTTGAGCTTGTTTGTGCCTTCTAGTCTTCATTATGGAGTCCTTCCACTCCAATACTCCACTGAAGAGGATGTAAGGCTCTTTTAGCCTATTCTTTGTCTGGGGCAGCCTGCTGTTGTAGTAGGATCATCTGCTCGATTTCTCCTTCAGTCATGCCGGAGATGTCCCCTATCAGTGTTTTGGTTCCATCTGGATGAACGGTGAATAGCTGCTGAGGTACTGAGGGAATCAACTTTGGCCTGCTTCTCTTGGAGGTCTTTTTTTTTCTTGGAAGGAGCAGCTTGTGATAGAGTAGGGGCTGGTCTCTTCTGTAGTCTGGCCTGAGAAGTAATCTGCTGTAGAGTTGTCTATTGAGTGGCTCTCTGCACTGCAACTTCTCTATGGATCTTTTCTGTGTCTACTTCAAGAGCTTCATCCATCTTCCTCCATTCTTCTTCAAGCTCATCCTCAACTTGCTCTTCAATTTTTTCTGTCTCAGTTGACTCAAGTGTGCTGCTTCCAATTCTTCTTCTTCTTCTGAGTTTATGTTGTTGAGCAAATTCTTGTAGCATGGCCTTCTTCTGAGGGTTTCCTAGTAAGATATCCGTCTTTGCCCTGTGTTCTTGGGCTTTCCTCTTCAGTTCCTCAATCAATTTAAGGGCTTCTTCCAACCTTTTCCTTTGTTCAGGGATTTCCTCCTCTGCTTCAACTTCCTCAACGGTTCTGACTTGAATTATGTGAGGTTCGTCGTCGTCGTCGTCGTATGGAACACTAGGGAGGTTATGGAGGTTGGCTGATCTGCTACAGGTTCCCTTATGGTGATGGCTGTTGTTGTAGCTGGTTCATCTGCAGTAATTTTTGTTATGGTGATACCGGCAGTTCCAGTGGAGACTTGTTGTGGTGCTGGTCCTTCCATGGCTTGAAGTGCAGCCTCAATGTCCTCGATCTCCTTTCGTGTATAGCCCTTCGCTATCAGTTCTTTTCTGAATGAGGCCTGAGGACCTTTTCTAATTTCCTTGAAGCTCAGCATTGATCCTAGTATGAATTGCAGTTCACTATCTGCTCTTGCCCTTATTAGTGCCAAAGAAACATTTGAATCATGTAGGGCTGCTACTTCAAGTACCTTGGGAGGAAGAGTCCTGGAAGATGAACTTTCCTCGATGGCTGCAAGTGGTTGCAGTTCTGTAAGATTTACACTAGTCTACACTACTACAGGTGCATCCTTCTTTTGCATAGCTTCTTCAGTCTACACGTCTGCTTCAAAGCCTTCGTGCTGCACGTCTGTACTAGTCTGCATATCTGTAGATTCTACTTTCGTTTCAGTTGCTTTCCCAATGGCTGGTTCTTCTATTTCTTCAGAAGATTGGAGTATCAGTTTCCTTTTTGGAGGCTTAGGAGCCTTTGGAATCATCTTCTTCTTAGACTTCTCAGCCCTTTGCTGCACTGCAGGTTCTGCTGCAGACTTAGGTTGTGGTTGTGGTTGTGCCACTGGAACCTTCCTTACTTTTGCCAAACTTGTTGGCAATCTCCTAATCTTTTTGATGTCGATCTGCTTCGACACCGTCCAAGGCCTTCCTTGTGTATCTGACAGCTTTAATTTGTCCTTCAGAATGATGCTCAACAACTTGCTTTAGAGGGGCTGTCTTGCCTCTAATGCAGTGGCTAACTGATACATGAGCAGACTTGCTAAGTTAACCTTGTGCCTCATCAAGTTCACGCACATGATTTCTTGTTAATCCTGTGTGATTTGGTCCCTCGAAAATTCTTTGGACATAATGGCCTTTTTGATCACGTCAGTAAGAAATTTATGTCCCTTGGACTTCATCGTTCTGATTCCTTCCTTTTCGTGTTCTGATGTAAGCATAACAAGCCGTCCTTCAGCAATGACGGTGGAGGGAATGATTCTTGAACCTTCATTGGAGAGTCTGAAGATTCTTGCTAAGTCTTCTGCAGTGATCTTGATAGCCTGCTTCTTATGGGTGTATTGGATTTCTTGATGGTTAGTGGAAACCCTAGCCTTCTCAATAAATTCCATCACTTTCTCATCGAGTATGGGACTAGTTGTTTCACAAAGATATTTTAATCTGACCTCCTGTATGCATTCCGAGACTTCTCTAACTTCATCTGATTCATGCATTAGAGTCTCGAAATCGATCACCACTCCTGTTTGTAGGGCTTGCTTGTGACTTGGATGATTTGTAGGGTGTGGAGGAAGTGGGTTTGTCGGCCATTGCAGTTTGTAAAAATTGAAATTCACAAAGGTTTTCAGAAAGAATTTGAGAGATTGAGAGTGATCAAAGAGAGAATTGAAAGAACTAGGGTTTGCTGATCACTTAAGAGAGAGAAAGAGAGAGAGAATCGTAAAGTGATTTTTGTAACAGTGCTCTCTCCTTTTATAGTCGTTGATTTTTACCGTTGAAAGCAAAAAGTAACCGTTACACAGTTTCCAGAATTAATCCGCTCGCTGCGAAAATTAAGAAGATAATCATGAAAACTGTTTCTTTCCAAAAATAGTAGCAGTAGAGTGACACCTGTCTGTGGTCTGCACGATTTGTGCAATAGAGCAGTAGAGGAAAGTCACTCGTGCAAATTTGGATTTCATTAGTGCAGCAAACCTTTCGCATAGTTTGCTGTTAGTGCAATCAAAGATGATGTCATCTACGTATATTTGCACTAATAGTGTGTACTCCTTATGTTTCTTAAGAAACAGTGTGGTATCTACCTTTCCTCTTTGAAAGCCATTATCAGAAAGAAAGGTAGAAAGAGTTTCATGCCACGCTCTCGGAGCTTGTTTCGGCCCATAAAGGGCTTTGTCTAACTTGTAGACATAATTTGGATGTTCAAAATCTTCAAATCCAGGAGGCTGTTCAACATAAACGTCCTCCTGTAGCTTTCCATTAAGAAAGGCGCTTTTGACATCCATTTGAAAGACTTTGAAGTCTTCACGTGCAGCATATGCCAGGAACATTCTTATGGCTTCTAATTTTGCAACTCGGGCATAGGTCTCATCCAAATCGATCCCTTCTTCTTAAGAGTACCCTTTGGCCACCAATCTTGTCTTGCTTCTGATGATTATACCATTTTCATCAGACTTGTTCCTAAAGACCCATTTACAGCCAACAACTGGATAGTTCTTTAGTCTTGGCACGAGATACCATACTTGATTTCTTCTGAACTCATTCAGTTCTTCTTGCATGGCATCTATCCAGTTAGGATCACTGAGAGCTTGATGGATTATCTTGGGCTCCATTTCTGATATGAAGCAGGCAGACATGCACTCCTTTGTGGTTGCCCTCCTCGTCTGTACTGGGGCATCCTTGTCCCCAATTAGGTTTTTCTCATTGTGTGCCTTGATCCATCTGCCTTTGTCCTCATGCTGGTCAATGGCAGTTTCTTCCAGCTTTTGCTCTGCTGCATCTTGTTGTGGGTCTGCTGCACCTTCTTTGCCTTCAGGGAGTACAAACGACTTTGCCTTCATTGCAGGGTCATTTTCCTCGTCTGCATCCTATTCATCATCTATGCATGCACATTCCTCATCAAGAATATCAACAGTACATATAGATGACTCAAATTCATCAAAGGGACATGAACTGACTCTTCCACAGTTTATGTTTCCTTGTTGAATACTCTGAAGGCCTTACTGCATGTGGAATACCCCAGAAATATTCCTTCACTTGTTTTAGGGTCAAATTTCCCTAAGTGCAGTCTATCATTGTTGTAAACATAACATTTACATCCAAATACATGAAAGTACTTACAGTTGGTGTCTTTCCTTTCCATATTTCATATGGTGTTTTGTTATGTTGTTTAGTAATGAGGCATCTATTTTGCACATAACAAGTAGTGTTTGCTGCTTCTGTCCAAAAGCTCTTTGAAAGGTCTGCATCAGAGAGCATTGTCCTGGCTGTCTCAATAAGGGTTCTGTTTTTCCTTTCTGCAACACCATTTTGCTATGGTGTTCTAGGTGCAGAGAAGTTGTTCTTGATGCCATGATCATCACAGTATTTGTCAACTCCTAATTGATCAAATTCTATACCATGATCACCCCTAATTGTTACCACATCGATGCCCTTTTCATTTTGCACTTGTCTGAGGAACCTAGTTAGCAGACTATAAGTTTCACTTTTCTTGTGCAGGAAGATTACCCAAGTGTATCTAGAGTAATCATCTATACTTACCAATGTATATTTCTTCCTGCCGAAGCTCTCTACATCTGTTGGTCCAAATAGATCCATGTGTAGTAGTTCAAGAACTCTTATGGTTTCTGTTTGGTTAACAAATTTGAAACTTGCTCTAGTCTGCTTTCTTTCTTGACAAGACTTGCATAATTTATCCTTTTTGAACTCAACTTGAGGAAGACCTCTTACTAAGTTACCTGAGGATAATTTTGCCATTGTTTTAAAGTTTAGATGTGGTAATCTCTTATGCCATAGCCAATTTGTGTCATCTACATCCTTAGTGTAAAAGCATGTGATTTGTGCAAACTGTGAAAAGTTGAAGTCTACTGCATAGATGTTTCCCGATCTATGACCTATCAGTTTGACTTCTTTGGACTCTTTATCTATGACTCTACAAGTGTCATTAGTAAAGGCCACTTCATAGTTCTTATCATACAGTTGACTAATAAAAAGTAAATTATGTTCAAGCCCTTTAACATAAGCAACATTCCTAAAGATTAAGGAACCTGTACCAAGGGTTCCATAACCTTTAGTTTTACCTGCATTGCCGCCACCAAACATGACTAGGGGACCTTCTTCTTTTCTGTAATCTTGCAATATTCTCTTGTTCCCGGTCATGTGCCCTGAGCAACCGCTATCCAGATACCATGCTTGATCCTGTATTACCTGCAATCACATATGTAGCATTTGTACATTGTACCCATGAACATGGGTCCTCATTTGTTAGTCTTAGGTGTCCATACTCTAATAGGCTTCTTGTGTGGTGCCCAACACTGAGAGGCTTTGTGGCCGGGCTTGCCACAACTGTAGCAATAGACCTTTGGTATAACCTTGGGATGTCTGCTTGGATGTTGCCATCCACTCTGCTGCATACTGCACATGCAGCAATGTTATCTGTATGGTCTCTTTAGCACGTGAAGAGAACTCCTATTCCATACAATATAATTTGATGCAAACTGAGATTTTTTGAATCTCTTGTCATTTTGATAATGAGTTACATACTCATTTTTCTTGACATTATGCACCTTAGGAGATTTCTTAACTTCTATAGCTGCACTAGCAGAAGTCTGTGGTTTCAAGGACTGATTAACAAGGACCTTCGTTTTGTTCTTACCCTTTGCAGTAGAGGAGTTCGAGTTCCTCTTCTACATAGTCTTCGCAGAAGGTTCAACCTTCAGAGATTATTCAGCAGAGACCTTACTGGTCTGTATCTTGGTTACAGACGTCTCATCCTTCTGCAAGACTTTGTTAGAGAGATTCTTTGTCTCTTCAATGCTGGCTTTAGAGGAGCTGGTTACATCTAGGTGAGCCTGTTCACTTAGCCAACTCTTGTACCCAAGCCCAGACCTATCCCATGGACACTGCCCTGTGATCAATGCTTTTTGCAGATCTAGTGACTTACCATTACACGCATCTATTTGGGCTTGGAGCTCAGTATTTTTCTTGGTAAGTACGTCCATCATTTCACAGAGAATTTTGACTTTCTCTTCTGATTCAGTGAGTTTGTTGTCTACCATAGTTAACTGACCTTTTAGGTCATTAATTTCTTGATAGGCAAGATTGTAATTCTCCTTGAGATTTACAATCAACTCAATGTTTTCTTTATTCTCTCTTGAGAGAACAATAAAGTTTTCAGAGGTCTCTTGAAGAGCCTCTTTTACTTCCTCATTCAAGGCATCAGAGTCGGAGAAGTCAAATACCTTTCTGCCGTCGTCAGACCTGACCATGAGACACAGTTGAGCATTCGAGATCGTTTCTTCTTCTTCTGAGTCTGTGTCACTCCAAGTCTTTGCAGCATAGGCTCTTGCCTTTTTCTTTTTGTTGAAGGCTCCTTTTGGGTCCTTCTTCTTCTTGTGTGTAGACGAGTCTTATGGCGGTCGTCTGCACTGTGCAGCAAAGTGTCCTGGTTTGTCACAGTTGTAGCAGACATCTTTGTCTTCTTCTCTAGTTTTGCTGAAACTTAGTTTCTTCATATACTTCTTTTTGAAGAGCTGTCTGAATTTCCTTCCCATTAGTGCTAGCTCTTCAGTCATGCTTTTGTCACTTGTAGACGAGGTGTTGTAACCCTCCTCGTCTGCCATGATCTTCAAGATCCTCTCCTAAGCTTTAAATGCCAGTGTCTTTTTCCTAGCTTCATCTATCTGTCTCTTCTGCTCCACCTCAAGATTGTAGGTGTGCAGAACGCCATAGAGTTATGCCAATGACATCTTGGCAAGGTCTCTCGACTCTCTAATGGCGGTTGTCATCGTCCCTCAGGCCTCCCCAAGAGATCTCATGAACTTAAGGTTTACCTCCTTGTTATCGAAGGTTTTTCCTAAAGTTTTGAGATTATTGATGAGGACATTAAACCTTCCATAGAAGCTTGTAAGGTTCTAATCTGCTCTCATCGAGACCCAGTCGTACTGCTACATGAGGACATCCTTCTTATTTTCGCGGATCTCGTTTGTGCCCTCACTTCTCAGCAGTAGTGCTTTCCATGCTTCCTTCGCTGTGTTGGTATGGACCACAATCTCGAACATATCATCGTCCAGAGCCTTGTATATCTGGTTCTTGACCCTTCTGTCTACCAACACTAGATCACAGTGGTCTCTCGTCCACGGAGACTTAGGCTTGTCAACTTCTCTGGTGGCATCCAATGGATCTAGCATTTTTGGATCATAAGGTCCATCTGTAATAATGTCATACAGTCTTTTGTCAATGGAGTCCAGATGAGCCAGCATTCTAAGTTTCTAAGGATTGAACTTGTTGAAGGAGAAGGAAGGTGGCTCTCCACTATTTGGACACTTTGGTAGCTTTGGAGGAGCCATGATTGAATATTCACAAGAATAAACTGTTAGTAACTTCTTTGCAGACTGATAAAAAGATGTGTCACCTTTTCTTTCCAATAATTGTTAATTCTGGAAAGATTGGCTCTGATACCAATTGAAAGTCCCAGAAATAACATAGAGGGGGGTAAATACGTTATCTCAAAAAAAATTCAGACAGTACAGTGAAGCTATGGGCTAGTCTGCACTACCTAAGTCTGTTGCAGTATTGCGGAAGTTCTACAGTTGAGCCTTTAGCTTTGTAAAGCTTGTCTCTTTGGATTTAAAGTTCTTTACTAACAGTTCTAGGAATGATAATCAGTGCGAAAAAGTAAAAGACACAAGATTTTTCTACTGGTTCAGACATCTGCTACCAACAACAGAAGCTTAGTCCAGTCTTCCTTTGGTCATGACCAGTATACTCAAGACAAGAGAAGGTTCACTAGTTCTTGTTTCTGGTTTACAAGATTCTCCCTTTACAACAAGATCTTACTTGCTAAAGGATAAAGAGACTAGATCTTGTAGTGCTCTGCTGCAGTTGTTGTTCTTCACTTGCAGACTAGTGAACCTTCTTCACAAATCCTGAATCTTTGAATCAGCTCACGCAAAGCGAGTTTTCAAGGCTTTTCTTCTTTGAAGCACTCAATTGATGCTCAACTTTTCTCAGACTCGTCAACCTTGTTCTCTGCGCTGTGAGTCCCCTTTTATAGGCTCAGGAAACCAGAACCCGTGATTGTACTATGTGATAGTGACAGCTTTGTCCTCTACTGTAGTAGACCGATTTTGCTTCACCTTTTTTGATTCAGTATACATCACTTTTGCCTCAACTTCTCGTTTTTTATCCCTTCCTTGTTCCTTTCCATTCTAGCATAACTCATACAACACCCAACCTCATATGCCAGGTCTACTGTACGCTTCCGCTACACAACCTCTACTGTAACCTCTGCTGCAGCCTTTGTTGCCTGCCTCTGTTGCACCCTCGACTGCACGAGCTCTGCTGCACAGTCCTCATATTCAGCCTTTCTGCAACTTCACTTACGCCAAGTACTGCAGCCAGTCTCCTATAACTCAGCTCCCACTCAATAGCTTTCAGACCTCATTTGCTCAGCCTGCTAGTGTAGCTTCGTACTGCACTCACTCTTCTGCAATTCAGCTTGCATACTTGCATTGCGATATGGATCGCCTTACTTTGCTGCTGGAACTGGTTTTGAACACAGGAAGGATCCTAGATCATGCGAACACTTGGACTTTTTGCTGTTGTATGTGATTGACCTTTGTCATGTAAATTTTAGTCCCTCCAGTAGTCTACACCACTCAGGTCGTCCGCACTCTATTGTACTTCTGTGCCCTACTGCTCTGTTGCACCCAGCTGCACACTGATGTATCTGCTGCCCTAATCTGCAACTACTTAACTAACTATTACATCCTAAGCATCTAATACATACATAATTTCTTCCTAAGTTTTATTTATCAATTTGTATACAAGTGGAGGGATTGCATATTCCTAACAGGGACCATCTGTGATAATGTCACGCATTCTCTCATCTATGGAGTCGAGATAGGCCAACATTCTGAGTTTTTAGTGGTTGAACTTGTCACATGAGTAGGCAGGTGGTTCACCATTGTTTAGACACTTAGGTAGCTTTGGAGGAGCCATACTTTCTTCACAAAATAAATTATTGGTAACTTCTTTGTAAGAAAATCAAGAATAAAACAGAACATTTCCTTTCCAATAACTATAAAGTCTGGAAAGTCAGGTCTGATACCAATTGTAATTCTCAGAGTTACAATAAATAGCATAGATGTGGGGTGAATAGGCTATTTAAAAATTTCTTTATAACTTAGTACAGCCTTGTCTTGACTGGTATGCACTAGGTCTACAGCAGATTTACGAAAGTAGTTTATAGTCGAGACTTAAGTTCTTTAAGCTTGTCTCTTTGTGTCCACGTTGTATTCAAATAGCTCTAAAGTATGAAATGAAATACAGTAAAGAACACAGCTATTTATACTGGTTCAGACAATCATTGTCAAATGACCAATGAAAGCTTAGTCCAATCTTTCCAGGATGACCAGTTTAGTCAAGACAAGAGGTGAGTTCAATATCGCTTTGTTTCAGGCTTACAAAACAACCCCTTACAAGTACAAACCTTGGTAAGGTAAGAACCTAGATCGTTGCACAAATCCTGTGAAGACTCTGCTGCAGATGATGTTCTTGATACAGTCTAGTGAAATCCTTCCTTGAATCTTTAATCACAACTCTTGAGAATGATTGCCAATCACTTTGAGAGATTTTTCTGTTTGCAAATGAGTCTCATAACCATCGTTAATCTTCTCAGAGCTTGATCAATCCCCTTTTATAGGGTTCAGGGAATTAGAACCTATGACTATACTGTTCCGATATTGACAGCTGTCTATTTTTCCCCTGTGCGAATCCTCATTGATGTTGACAGGCTTTCTCACAACAGTCTTCAACATCATATAGAATTTCAAACCTCAAATTCTCGATCTGACCGTTTCTCTGATCCTTATTTAATCAACAACCTGCTTTGCTACACCCAGTCTGCTGCACTTTAGTCTCTACTGCATCCATTCTGCATTTCTGACTTGTCCTTGATCCAGAGAGTTTGAAACTAGATCCTGACAGATTTATGATCTTTTGATGTCTATGTTCATCCCAGTTACTTATTTACAACTCTTTGTAGTAGTCTGCATCCAGGTGATCCTCATTGGCCCTTCTAACTGTGATCGTTTGCTGCTCTGCTGCAAGCTTTCTAGACTGTAACTCACTGTCCTAGTTCTCAACCTAAGTAACCAACCATGATCATATCCTATTTTAAAGTCTTGTTCATCAATTTCTATACAAGTGAAAGGATTGTACATTTCTAACATATTGTATTTCGGGAAGAAAAAATGGAGTGCATATCTAGTATGCCCATTTCGTACGCATATCTAGTATGTTTGTTGGGTTATGATCGAAACTATTAGTACGTCTGTCAGTTTCTGTAACGCCCCCGACTTTTCGCGCCGGAAGACACGTGAGCATTATGCTGTCACGGACCCGGTCCGTGACAAGGTCAAACAAACCGAATGGGTTTCAGGGGTACCACAGTCAAGGATCTATGAACAATAACCGAATTCACAGTTTACAGTCCCAAATACCTGTTTAGTTACAATCATTAATACGGAAGCTATGCAGATCGTTTATTACATTTAAACGATA
>JAOVYX010022698.1:0-14313 GCA_035668315.1 Drosera spatulata
CTTTGATCGAAGTCAACGGGCGTGGCCAACATGAATTTTGAGGATAGTGGGATTTTAACCCAAGACCTTCAAGAAGAATGTTGAGTCGAACACCACTAGACCAACCCAGGTTGGTTCTAGATCTTGTAATATTCGACTCTTCTTAACTCATTATTGATTAAATCACATGAAAAAACTTCATCATCATCCCAAGTATAAGAAGTTTAGCTCATGATATAATTGTTACAAACACACTTAAACTTGTAGAGTGAACTATACATGATTATTTGTTTCAAATATCTAGTCACTTTAAAAATAGAAAAATACATAACTTAAGAACACAATAACTTTATTAAACTTTATAACATGACAACAACAAAGTAGCTTCAAGTGTGTGAGGGATTTTACAACCAAAGCAATCCAAGACGAGGAACAAACTCAAGTGCAAAGTTGTCTCTAACAAGACCAACTCCTTCTCGGTATAATCCGATTTAGCTTAATGAACCCTTGAAATGGTGTATGAAATCATTGCTCCTAACCTTCTCCTCTTCTGTGATTGCTTAAGGGGAAATACAAAAACAATGGACAAAGAAAGTAGTAGAGAAAAACAAAAAACTAATTAAGAGTTGGAATAGTAAGTCTATTTTATGCTATTTCTTCTTTATTAACATATATTGATTTGATTTCTTACTCTTTTTCCTTACTTGCACGAATCTCCCTCTTTTTAACAAGACAAAATGTCTATGTTTACACATTATTGATGTTTCAAATCATCACAAGACAAGGGACACTCATAATTAAAGCTAATACATGATTGAGTTGATTAGAAAAAAAATCCAAGATGATTACTTTGTTTTTTTCATTTATATTATATTTAGCAATATGACAAAATAGGATAAATATGGACATATTATATACCAAAATATCAAGGATACCTATTATCTTATTATTAGGCCAATGATATGATATAAAAAAGGAAGAATTACCTAGGTAAAAATCAAAACATTACTTAACACGATTTTACGAAAGAGAAAAACATCTTGTACGAAAACAAGCATAACGCTTTGCACAAATCTCCGTTTGATGTGATTCAAAGTGCATTAGAAAGAAGACATTTAGAGGTTTTCAATGATATAAAGTTTATAACTTAACTCAACCGGTGTTGGAAGAACCATTATTTACAAAGTGAGACCAGTAACCAGAAAATTTCAACAACAAAGTGTCACATGACTCGAAAATGACTTGTTTTAATACAAACATATATTAAACACATGCAATAATATTCAAAACACTCCTACAACTAATTAAAGTAGTAAAATAACTTAAAATGACATGAAAATTTATTTGAATACATGAAAACTCGCATAAAGTCAAATGTAAAATAATATAAATAAATGATATAAGCGCCACTTATTAGTTTATGATTAATAATGATAAGATATAGCTTTAAAAAAAAAGACTTAAAATTGATTTTGACCTATTTTAACTGTAGTCAAACAGGCCTTATGGCTGGTCCAACCCCTACAACAAATTTTTTTCTATTCTCGAAGGGTATGTTTGTTTTGGGATTAAAAACATAAAATAAGACTAATAATCCATTTTGAGCATTTATTGCAACAAAGTAAGCACTTTAATGTTTTCGCTTAGATCAACTACCCCTAAAGTTCTACTGTTATCCACTATTTATATACAAGGCTCATATATTAGTGGTTGTCTTTTTTATCCTTTGAAATAATTTCAACCTTCCATTCCGATTAAAAACTGTCAAAAAATCAACTCCTAAAGCTTTTGAAACGACTTGAGATTTTTCAGCCTGTACAACTCTGTCACTGAGCGTAGAAGTTTTGTCATGTATTGGGCTTTGTTATACGCTATCAATAGAATACTGAGCTTCCTTTTCTGAAATAACCCTTCCGTCCAGTTCACCGAGTCCTGTATTTCTTGAAGTCCACCCCGTTGCCATGTTCAACCCTTCTGACATAAAGAAATTATCCAAATAATTTATACTGCTGATCTTTACTCTTCTCTCCTCTGAATCTGAACGTCTGCTGTCTTGATGACATCCTTAAAACTGTTTTACTTATACTAATTTTTAAAAGCTTATTGTAAAATCTAATAATTTATATTTTGGACTAGACTAATTAGTATTATCTTGAGCAATTATGTTGTGTCAAACAAGCACAAAACTAAACATTAAAGTACAATGACTTAATAGTCCCAAGCCTATTAATCTCAAAATTAGTAATCTTTTTTTATCATATCCTCAAAACAAACTCACCTTCGGGTTTGTTTAGTCAGCTTAGAGTTGTTCAAAATCAATTGCTAAGTAGCTTTTGTCTGTTGTGGACATGTCTAATTTATTTATTAAACAGTTCTTTTTGCTGTTGACATATGACATTTGAAATTGTTTTTCTCTAACGGAGAAATGAAAATTATTTTTGACTAAAGAAAAAGTAACTTAAAACATCTTAAACACTTTTTATCAGTCAAAACAAATGGGTCTTAAATATTATTTAACTTATGTTAAACAATCAATTGGTATTGATCACATTTTTTTATATATATAAAATTTTCTAGATAGTTAACTTGCATGTCTTTGTTGAATATTCGAAAGTGAAGGGAGATTAAAAATTGAGACTTTAGGTTAGAGATTTTGATATGAATACCTTAATAGCATTACACTTCTACTCCCTCCGTTCCCAAATTTCGCAACGGCACAGTTTCGAGTTCTCATTTAGTACGATCAAATATTATTTTTTATAAAATTTTTATGAAATACTATTGATAGAATAAATTGTTAACTTTAATGATGAGCTAATTTAAGATTTTTCGAACATCGTTAAGAATAACAACGGAATAAGAACGGAATAATTCGAAACATGCCGTTGTAAAAATTATAGGACGAAGAGAGTGGTCAATGTCGTTGAGTCTTGGACAATGGTTACCCAGTTCTACAAATAATTGATCTAATTAAATAACTAAAAACAAGATATTAAAGATAAAATTTATCAAATCATGTCCTAAACTGTAAAAGAATATTAACGACAGTCGGTTTGATAATATCTATTAAGAATAATTTCTTTCATTCTTTGATTGTTCATAAATCTAATTTGATATGATGATAACTACTTTAAAGCAAGTATCACAATGATACATTTTTTTCCCTAGCTAGTATCGGTAATTGGACAAAGAATAAATGACTCGTACGATATGTTTTTACAGTGTGTACATTCCCGGCTAAGTTGTTATCGCAAACCCTAATCCGTAATTGTTCTCCTCTCACCTCGCTCCATCAGACAACACTCTCTCCTTCGTCGTCACCGTCGATCTTGTCACACCACTCACTCATGATGCCGCCCCACCTCAATCCCACATCCACAAAACTTTTTGATTTTCCTTATGATTTCATCGAAAACCCTCCCCTTCTATTTCCCTTCGATAAGATTATGAGCTAGAAACCCATGGCGACGTTACCATCCGACAGGGCCGAATTAAGGGCGGTCAGGAAGTGACCATCAAGATAGTGTCGGAACACAGAGGTAAAGTTGCTGTGAAGGAAGATCTACATTTTTAAGCGCGGCATCTCTCAAAAACGCGAATGGCGTCCTCCACTATTGGGGGTATCATAAAGACGATGACAAGGGAGTTTTTATATTGGATATACGATAGATTTGACAAGAGCTTTGTGAAACAATTGATGCCAGATGAAAAGAGCAGCCTGGATTGAAGGATGGTGATGAGCAAAGGCAAAAAGGCCACGAAGGTGGTGACTCAGAAAATAGTGGTTGTTGCTAAAGAGAAAGTAGCTCAAGTGTTGGCTAAGGAAGCGGCAGGGAGAGAGCGTAGAGAAAGAGCAACCATCAAGTTTATCAAGATGACCTTGTAATTATTTTGAAATCTAAAATGTTGAGAGTTTTCGGAAAGGAAAATGGTTTGCGGGTTTAAATTTGGGTTTGATTAATGTTAGTAAGTTTGGTGTGATTTGTTTGAGATGAGGGGATTTGAGTATGTCATCTATTTGCTTGAGTGTTTGAGAGCAGTGGATTTGTTTGTATATTGGATATGTCGATGGTTAGACTTGATACAAATCAATGTCATGTAAAATTCCAACAAATTGTAGCACAATTCATAAATTTCAACTATCTTAAACACAATACTTTATTGTTCTCAATACAAATCATAATTTTAATCCAGCATTGACCTTCAACCATGTCTATTGGATTAAGTAAAATTCTACATTTGGATTGTATTACATTTATATTAGTTTGATTTGGTTAGACTGGATTGGATTGGATTGCTGGATTGATTTATGATGATAATGATTGGGTTTTTTTTTTTGTGTAGGGATATTATGATTGTAATTAGAGATATGCATGCCAAGAATATTACCCATGGTAATATTAGTGAAGGTACTGTTGTGATTGTTTATGCTATCCCTAAGTTTATGGACATAAAAAATCAAGGCAGAGACTTCAGCAATGACTATAGGGCTATTGCTAGTCCGATCATCCGTGGATTTTATCTCAATTTTGAAGATCAACCAAACTTGCCGAAAGAGCTTCTTCTTTTTGTGGATTTTCTTAACTCTGTTTTTGTGTTTTTAATATGAGCCATTATTGATATATCTTCGAATAGTTTTTTTACTTGTTTTACTAACTTGATATTGAATGCAGGAGCGATCTTATTAATGGCGAATACCACCCATTTTTTTTGGGTCCGAAGAAAAGATTTGACTATCTCACCAATGCTTATCTGACCTATCGATTCATGTGGAGGAATGATATAGCTAAAAGCCAGAGACCTGATTTTGTGAGAGAACTCGGTGGGATTGAGTTTCCTGGATATGGCACATGGATCGATCGTGCCTTGAGCAACGATGATTTGTACAACATTATTCTCAGAAAGGATGACGAAGATGTGGTCGAGAATCAGCTCGAAGGGGAAATCAACTATAAGTCTGATGCAATCTCATTTTTTAGATTTTGCAAAAATGTGGTCACTCATGTTAAGGTCTGTAAATAGATAACACATTACCTACGATGTAAAATTTTGTGATGTGAGTTTATTTGAAATATGTTCTCTCGGTTGAAATTAGGGTGATTTAGGCACGGACAAGGAATTGGCATCGGCAATACTTGATACTATGTGGCCTCGGCAATACTTGATACTTTAAACGTCGAAGAATAAAAGTATAAGGCGGATGGGTTATTACTTCATCTCAAACTTTCCCTAAGTGTTCATATGAAAATAATGGTTCAATTTTTCTATTTCAGGGTTCAATTTAGTAAGTTTGGTGAGGGGATTTGAGTATATCATCTATTTGCTTGAGTGCTTGAGTGCGTGAGAGCAGTGGATTTGTTTGAATATTGGATATGTCGATGGTTAGACTTGACACAAATCAATGTCATGTAAAATTCCAACAAATTATAGCACAATTCATAAATTTCAACTATCTTAAACACAATACTTTATTGTTCTCAATACAAATCACAATTTTAATCTAACATTGACCTTCAACCATGTCTATTGGTTTAAGTGAAATTCTAAATTTGAATTGTATTATATTTATTTTAGTTTGATTTGGTTAGACTGGATTAGATTGGATTGCTGGATTGATTTATGATGATAATGATTGGGTTTTTTTTTTTTTTTTTTGTTGTAGGGATATTATGATTGCAATTATAGATATACATGCCAAAAATATTACCCATGGTAATATTAATAAAGGTATTGTTGTGTTTGTTGATGATATCCCTAAGTTTATGGACAAAAAAAGAATCAAGGTAGAGACTTCAGCAATGACTACAAGGCTATTGCTAGTTTGATCATCCGTGGATTTTATCTCGAAGTCTTTCTCGATAAAAGATTTGGGATTACCTAAGCAAATTCTAGGTATGAGAATCAGTAGAGACAGAGAAGACAAAAGGCTATGTTTGTCTCAGGAGAAGTACATTGAGAAGGTACTTCAGAGGTTCAAGATGGATCAAGCTAAAATGGTAAGCACCCCTCTTGCTACGCACTTTAAGCTCAGCAAGAAACAATGTCCGTCAAGTGAAAAAGAGTCAAAAGAGATGGAAAAAGTTTCTTATGCTTTTGCAATGGGTAGTTTGATGTATGCAATGGTTTGTACCAGGTAGATATAGCTCATGCAGTAGGAGTTGTCAGCAGATATACTTTCAATCCCGATAGAGAGCACTGAAATGCACTGAAGTGGGTTCTGAGATATCTTCATGGCACTTCTAGTTTGAAACTTTCATTTGGGAGTGATGATCCGTTTCTGCTTGGTTACACAGATTCAGATATGGTAGGGGATGTTGATGGCAAAAAGTCTACTTCAGGATATTTTCTCAGTTTTGCAGGGGGAGCTATTGCTTGGCAGTCCAGACTATAGAGATGTGTTGCTTTGTCAACTACAGAGACAAAGTTCATTGCAACGACAGAGGCATGCAAAAAGTGGCTATGGATGAAGGGTTTCACTCGGGAACTTGGTTTTGGTTAGGATCGATATACTTTACTTTGTGACAGTCAGAGTGCTATACACCTTGCAAAAAATTCTACTTTTCATTCAAGGTTTAAGCACATTGATGTGAGGTATCACTGGATACGAGACACACTGGAGACAAAGGAGGTATCGCTCGAGAAGGTTCACACCAACGACAATGATGCAGACATGTTAACTAAGGCTCTTCTGAAAGAGAAGTTCGAGTTCTGTCGGCATCTGGCCGGCATGGTGATTTTCACTTGATGCATTGTTGCTGGGATCTGCTCTTTGGGTTGGAAGGGATGATTTGTTGAATTAGTCCAACCCAAAACTTGGTCTTATCGTCTACCCTTGCTCTTATCTATTTAGGAAATCAGCAGGTACAAAGCAAGATACGCAGCAAACACAATATACAAAACATCAACACTAAACCGGAGAAAAGTAAGGAGAAACTGCTCTGTGCAGTCATAGAAAAATAGTCGGATCAAGGGTCATCCGTGATTGGATCAAGCTGATTTTTGGTGAGCGTGTATACGACATCATGTTCTTTGTATTCAACGGTTAGATTGTTGATCGGGGTTCTGTACATCCACCAATTCAGTCCCAAACAGCAGCCGATAGTTTTAGGTGATTTCACTCCATCTTCTTTATTGTCGTTGCTATTGTTATTAGATCTTCACTATATGCTTGTAAATCCCGTCATTGTGGGATTAGAGACGTTATCGTCTTATTTATAATGATATCTAGGTTGTGTACCTAGTGGAACTTGGTTTTGTATCAAAACCGTGATAGTGAAATGTTTGGGTGGACTCCGAGATCAATCCCGTGATTTTTGCTCCCTAAATTTTGAGAGGTTTTTCACGTTAAAAGTGCTGTGTTAAGTTCGTCTGTGATTTGTTGGATTGCATATTGTCTTTTAGTTGATTGGAACATTTCCTCGAATGTTTAAGCAAATCGGGAAAGTTATCGTTTTTTCCCAACAGGAACCTCATCTTACACTTGGAATCCCACCACATTCAGACTATGGCTTCATAACTTTGTTGCTTCAAGATAAGGGATCTGCAGACACTTATTCAACTAGGGAATACACTTGCGTTTATGACAAATGCTGGCGTTGGTGTCTATGATGCCGTTACTCGGTAAAACCACCAAGTCTGATTCAGCTGTTAGTCACTCTGGTGCGGCACCAAAGTGCGTACAATTTTATGTTGTTTGATCTCCATTTGTGCTACTGTAATGATACTTTTGCGCGTGTTGTGGGTTGCGGGATGTGTGGATAAGTTGCAAAATTTTATGTGTTCCTGCATAGACCGGATCTGATAGATTATAATACTTCCGTGGTAAGTTTTGTAAGGTCGTTCTGTGCTTTGCTTTTCCAATGTATTTCCTTTTGTTTCATTAGTTTGATTATCAATTTATCAGTGCTAATTTATGAAGCTATGAGGACAATTTACTTGGGGTGACCATTGTTCTCATCATCAGGTTAATGATAACTCCTCCATGTCTACTAATACCACTCTATGTAAAAATGCGTACTTAGAAGTTGGCTACGTAGAAAATCATGCAATGTTTGAAAGAGCAAGAACTGTGCCTCGAGCTTAACTATAACAGAGTGACAAATACAATAAGGATATCAAGGTTTATTAAGTAAAATAGTTTGGGGATTCATGGAAAAATCCAAGAGAAGAGTTCAATATCTTAATTTGATTTGAGTAGCATATATATATGTGTTAGATCTATCTTTAATCCAAAATCCTAGGTTAAAAGCTTATGGGTTGTGAACATATATAAATTACTATTCTTTTTTCTACACAATCCATGGATAACTATTTAACTCATAATATATCTGAACAACAAAGAAGTGCATGGAAGGGCACCGAACCGGAGAGACATTGTTGCATCAAAAGCTCTACAAATTAGTGATAAACAAAACTATTCTAAAAAAATCACCAAGACAAAAGAGGTTCTCATCCACAAAACAGAAGGGTCAAAATCAACAAATCAACAAAGCGCAGATTTGAGGATCAACAGAATGCAATCTCAGGTCAGAAGGGGAGAATTAGACAACAGAGTGGATTTCAAATGGCACTGGTTAGGCTAAGTCATGTGATCATAATAGGAGGATCATTACAATAGGCTAAATGTTCTACTATTAGCAAATCAGCATAGAAAAACAATACAGCTTAGTACAGGACAAAACATTCTGCATCACAGTGACAGAGTTAACAGGATGGATTAATCTTAGGACGTTTTCAGACGCGTGGAAAGTTGACTTTTGGACACTTCATGATCGAAATGAAAGGTTGTGATTATTTTTCAAGTACAAAAAGGGCAATGGTTAGTGAATGAGATAGCCTTATCCATAAATTTGGGATAACAGCAGAGCTTTAGTAGCAGATCTGAAAGAAAAATATACAAGTATTTATCTTATTGTGAAACAAAGAGATCTAGCTAGGTGAACAAAGTGTTGCATCAAACGTCTCAGAGGCTCACAACTACTTGAAGGAGACGTCTTGTTAGAGGCTAACTGATTTAGGAAAGAAGTCACGAGAGCTTTAAGGAATCTCTTCAAGGAAGATGTTTACTGTTGTAGACTGCACCAATTATGTATTCTGTAAAAAAGGTTAAGAATGAACAAAAAACCCAAAACATAGTGAAATAGCTCTTAGTTGATTATATTGACCTTTAAGGGAAGAGTGGACTTATGTTTTAAAGTTCAATTAAATTCTATGTTCAGAATCACTATATATTCTAGTGCATTTTACTTTTCATGCATTAATGTATAATTGATTGTTCTGATTAGAAAACTAGATTAAATAAACAAGGTAAAACTCTGCATAGTCAAGAAAATTAAAAACCATGTACCTCAATAGAGCAGATATTGTATTGAGTCAGCAGAGCCTTTTTACCATTGTCAGTGAGTGAAGAAAAAGATTCTAGAAATCGAATAACTAATTTAGCCTATTCACCCCAGGCTTATTTTAACACCTTAGGACTTACAAACACATCCCACAACATCGACATCAAACAACAAAGAAAAAGACATTACTTCACATCAGGCAGAACACCATGATAACATAAGACCTAGACGTCGAACTGGAGACACACATCCATAAGATATCTTGTTATTATACACCCCAACAAAATGGGTTGTGGAGAAAAAATATACACTTGACAGAAAAAATATACACTTGTTAGAAATGCAAGATCTTTAAATTTTCAGTCAAGAATTCATATTTAATTCAGGAGGGAATGAGTTCTGATTGCTACTTATTTGATAAATAGGATTCCCTCTTCTGCGCTAGATAATGAGACTCCTCAGTAACTCTTATTTCAGAAAATTATGTATCATTTAAAGAATTTTAGTTGTTTGTGTTTTGTTTTCTCGTTGTCAAAGTCCATGGAAAAGTTTTCTCCTAGAAGAACTTTCTGTGCATTTTTAAGATATGTTTATTCAAAAAAGGTATACAAGGTATTGGACCATGAGACCTTTAAAATCCTAGAATTTAGGGATGTGATTTTCATGAATTTATGTTTCTACTTCGAAGTATGCAGGACACTGGTTCTATTCGTCTACCTATTCCTCTATCTGAAGAAGATGGGAAAGTAGGTATATCATCTGAGCCTCGATGTTCTCTCGATATTATGATAAAACCTGTGAATGAGGATGTCAACACACCTGTAGCACAAAATAATTTGAGACATTCATCTAGGACAACAAAAGCTCCTGTCTATTTAAGAAATTATGAGCACTATCAATCTAAACATCTAGGAAATTTAATGCAATTTTGTTGTCTATCTGTCCCTGCTCAGAAACACATTATGATTCTTGATAATATATCTTAGCCTAGATCCAAAAAAGAGGCATCACTTATCTTCTAATTAGATCGCTGCTATGAGCTATGAACTTTATGCACTCTTTAAGAACTGAACGTGAGATTTAGTAGACTTACCAATAGGAAAGAAGCCAATAGGGTCCATATGGGTGTTCAAAGTCAAATTAAAGACTGATGACACCCTAGAAAGATATAAAGATAGATTAGTTGTTATTGCTTATTTTTCAAATAGCTGGTGAAGATTTCCATGAAACATTTTATCCAATAGTGAAAATGGCAACCATTAGAGCATTAGTTGATATAACAGCAGGAAAACAATGGACAATACATCAACTAGATAATGATGTCTTTTTACATGGAGACCTTTATGTGAAGCCCTGAGTTCCACGTCATGGGACACGTGACGTTATATTATCACGAACTCGATCCGTGACAAGGTTAAACAACCAAACGGATTTAAAGGTATCAAGAATCAAGGAAAATACCTATGAGACTTCAATCCATTATGCTTGGCAAACACATGTTCTTTTCTTACAACAGTGCGGAAGCAAATATTTTACATCGTCCAATAACATAACTAGTACACTTCAAATCTTTCATAATCAGAATACACAAATTCATTGTATTGCTTCCAAAATACAGAAGGTAATCCATCACATCTTTTCACAAATACATATGATACAATCATCCTCACAGTTTGTCCTATAACTCATCTGCAAACGGAATACATAACCCATGAATATGAAACTCAGTAACCTATAGTGTATATCTCATATTTGTATGGTAATCCTCCGACTATGGCGAATCGATGAGCACCAGTAAAAAAAATATATTTAGTAGAAAATATGTGCGTCATATTATGTACGCATGTTTGTATGATTTCATATCTCTTGAGTTCTTTATTATTATTATGGACCCATGACTCGAGAACTTTTCACAGACAGATTCTGAGTACAAGACTCGTCAGTCGTCAGCGGGCCTACAAGAATTCGTCGATTTGAAGAGTTAGTAACGTACTTCCAACGGGCTCTATTTACTTCTCATTGGAACAGATTTAAACCTCTCCGGTAGAGAGTTAGTAATGTGCTTTCAACGGACTCTATTTGCCTCTCATTGGAACAGATTTGAACCTCTCCGACAAAGAATTACGAGTAATGTACTTCCAAAGGACTCTATTTGCCTCTCAATGGAACAGATTTGAACCTCTTCGGTAGAGAATTACCAGTAATGTACTTCCAACGGACTCTATTTGTCTCTCATTGGATCAGATTTAAGCCTCCCTAGCTAAGAGGATGTGGACTGCCCAACACTCCCTAACTAGTTTCAGTTCACCTGTGACGATGACTCAAAATTTTTTTGCAAGAACTCAATCCCCAAGACTTTCACTTGATGAACTTCTTCTTCAACACTTTCAGCAGAGGTAGATGATGACAGTGCCGAGCTCATTCCCCAAACTGCATTCAGGAGAGCATGACAGAAGACTTGACAGACCATGTTCAGTTTTTCTGTTTGAATATACATTCTTTGTTGGTTCACATTTCATTTGTCCGTATCACCAAGCATGGTGATTCCCATCCCGACCCAATACTCCTTTCAGTATGTGTTAGGATGATTTCATTTGATATTATTCATACATTGTAAAACCACCTCACATATACTGTTTATTTGTAAAGCATATTCTGTATGATTTGATTTGTTATAATCCCAATAATTTCCCCACACTAAACACGTCAAACAGTATCCCAGCCCCGAATGCAGCGTTGTATGATCATATATTTACGTTTAATATCTCGTTTCTATTCGTACAGATATATACACTTTTAGATTTAACAACAGTAAGCAAAAGTAGAAAACAAAAAGCAGAAAGAAGGAAGCAGAAAGAAGAAAACAAGAAGCAGAAAACAGAAAACAGGAAGCAGAAAATAGGAAGCAGAAAACAGAAAGCTAAAAACAAGAAGCAGGAAGCAGGAGGCCATAGCTCGCATACCCTATATGCCCCCACCTGCTTAAAACGCGCACAACTCCATTCGTTCTCATCACATTCACATATGCTCAGTCTATTTATATACGTATTATGCTAATATACGATCCGAAAACATACGAACAGAATTCCAGATCATAACAAATATAAACACCTCGGTTCTGGTTAGGTTACCTTAAACGTTTGCTTTCCCTCGACTCGTTCTCGCCGCTGTTCTCCGTTTCCTGAGCTCGTCTAACTCCTCACTACACCGCCGTTCTCTTGTTTTCTTTTTCTACGTGGTTGTTTGATGACGATGATGATGGTGTGATGATGTTGTCGCGTAGAACATGGATGCTGGTGACGGGTGATGATGGTGATGAGGAGGTGGTCGTAGGACTGGCATAGTGGTGATTGTCAGGTGTGATGCTCATGATAACGGTGTAGGTGACGACGAGGCTAGTGGTTGACAATGATGAGTGTGGTGGTGCAGCCGTGTGTGGGATTCGTGGTGGTGGTGGTGCGAGGTGTTGATGGCTGTCGTTGTGGTTGCGCTAGGGAGGAGATGAAGAGCAAGACACAAGAACGGGAGAGTGTGGTGATGGAATGATGCGGCATGAGGATGGTCGATCCGATGAGGTGATCTGCGCGAGATTTTTGGTGGGCGAGGCGTGCGCACGGAAGCAACAAAGGCAGCGTCGAAATCGTCTCAGTTGCGGTTTGCGGGAAAGAAAAAGTGTGGGAAATGAATTATTTAAAATCGTTCCCTCGTGTAATTTTTATCAGTTTATTTTTATCCTTATTTTATTTCATTATTTTATTGAAAATTATGTTCGTAAATAGACAAAATTATTTCTAACTTAATGACGTTTGTTTTGCATAAAATTTTGAATGTTTCCGGGGACGCATTTTATTTAGTCTAAATATGAATATTATAATGTTATAACATTACGTTATACGTACGTTGTATTTAATACGTGCATTTATTAAACATATTATACATCTTTATAACGTTATGTTTAACGATACGTATTCGTTATATTATTCGTACATTCGTAATGTTACGTTGAGACATTATGCGTTCCTTATTTTTACACGTACGTTTAAATATATAACGTTTGTTATAATGTTATATTTGATCGTATGTTATCTAACATGTGAAAATATATAAATATATTCATTTAAAATATCGAAAAATTTCTGAGGGTAATACACTTTATCAGGATGGGATATATGAAATCACCTTCTGAGTACTCAGGATGGGATATAAATCGAAAAAAAATGATTTAGCGACGGAAAACATCCGTCTCTAAATGAATAAAATCCGTCGCTAACATAGGTTTACGACGGATTTAACGACGGACGTTTCCGTCGCTAGAAGCCTCGTCGCTAAACAAAAAATAGCGACGGATCCGTCGTCAATGTGGAAAAACCTAGCGACGGACAGACTTTCCGTTGGTAGATATTTATTATTCAAAATATAAAAAGGAATTAAAATGGATCTCACATGGCGACGGAATCCGTCGCTAAGGTTATTATTCTTTTAAAAAACATTCGCGACGGATTCCGTCGTAAAATATTTTTGTTAATTTCAAAATTGGAAAAAGAAAATGAACGGTTATTGATAGAGACGGAATCCGTCGCTAACAGGTAAATATTTTTCAAAATATTTAGCGACGGATTCCATCGCAAAGTTCATTATTCAGATAGTACTTAGCGACGGATTCCGTCGCTAAGTTCATAATTTTTCTTTATTCCGATATTATTTAGCGACAGATTCCATCACTAAATAGTATTTGATTTAAAAAAAATATATAAAATACAAAAACTGCAAAAAACCCTGTATTAAGTTACAATAAAACTAAAAATAGATTGCATTTCAATGTTTTACAACCGAAATACAGTTTGTTCGATAAAAGTCTATGTTCAAAGTCCTGATAATCCTAGATCTTGTTGCTCGGGAGGGCTTGCATCGTCATATGGTGGAGGAGGAAATCGAGGCAAAGGCATCCCAGCCTGTGCCTGGCAAGTTGCTGAAGGATCCATCCCCATCTTGG
>JAOVYX010022699.1:0-14311 GCA_035668315.1 Drosera spatulata
ACATGATTTTGGTTGAAGCATGCTTCTTTTTTATGTATTTTCAGAAACCACGAAGGAAATTATAAGGATACCTTTCACCACTGGATTGTGGATGGATGTTGAATAAATGAAAAGGAATCCAAAAAATACTCGACCAAAAAGGACTCCAAAGAATACAACCATACATTGCTTATTTTGTTTACTTTCATTCAAAACTCTACAAAATCTCCTCCTTGATAGTGCATTTGAGAAGAAAATAGTGTATGAAATGAAGTAGAATTTCTAAGTCTCTCCCAAATCCTTCTTCTACTTCTTCCTCTTCTCCTCTCCTCTCAAATCTATTTTCAAATCCCATTTATTTTCTTCGTCCTACATCAATTAGTATGAAAGTTAAAATTTTCTTGTTTTGATCTCAAAATTTTGTTCGAGCAATTCATCGAACACCTGTATGCACGACAAAACTTCATCCCTTACCACCATTACGATCTACCACCACTAGAAGAGAAGCAGAAAAAAAAAGGGCTGCTTTCATAGAAAAATCGAGATACAAAAAATAGAATCAATTTTGAAAAGGAAAAAAAGTACTTGCTTGTTGTTGGCTCAGGCCTATATCCTGACCATCAAACACTGTAGTTGCTGAATTCGTGTCGACGAATTCTTGACGTTGTAATAGCCAGAGAAGAAGAAGAAGTTTCCGCTACTCCTTGCACCATAGTACAAAAATGTTGTTTTCTTCACAAGAAGGGAAAAGAAAAAAAAAAAAAAAAAACAAGGCAGGGAGGAGATGGAGATAAACTGACTAGGAAGAAGTTTGGTTGAATAGAAATGATTAAGTGATGTGTGTGAATGAGTAAAGTCAGAGACAATTATGACAGATTAAGTATTGAAGTAACCAGCGGAGGTAGTTTGGACTGTTCTTAATATAGTGTAGTCTACCATGGTGCAGACTATCTTTTTGCTTTGAGAGAAGGCTATACTACAGTCTCGTGCAACCTTAGAAAGCATTAACTTTTGAGAAGCATTCGACGAGAACCAATGAAGCTGAATTATTAGGTACACCATTGATCGTTACTTATCAAGATTCAAAATGAGACATTTTATAACCACTAAAGTTATTGATTAAGTCTTTTTTTCTAATGGAGAAATATAGACAATTACACGAATAAGAAGTGTTATCCTATGGGTGTAACACAAAACATAATCACATCATTATATGGGGTTTTGTGCAACTCCTCATTTTTTACTAAGGTGATGGAGCAGCTCACACGTACACGGCTTTCAACACGGTACACGATTTCCAACGCGGCTTCATGACTATTTAAAGGAACTCAATTTGAGGCATTTCAACAGACAAATATTTCGACAATGATAAGAGTTTGTACACTTATAACACCATTTATGAGTTGAGATATTAGCTTTAGATGAAGCATTGTGCTTTTACGTCTCTTGTTGGACGGTGCCTTGGCGACGAGTGTAGCCCCTCTATCTCCTCGTTTGATTTGTGGATTTCTTTGTTATCGACGACCACCTGTGGTTTTCCCCGCAAGGATTTCCACACAAATCTCTCTCTTTTAATTGTGATATTAATATTTCGTTCATTGGTGTTATTTGTAACGTTTTGTTTAACCTGCTTAAGCTAGTAACAGTAATTTACTAATGATGATAAAACCAATAGATCTTTGGTCGTAACAAACTGGTATCAGAGCTTGATAGCGTTCAATCCCTCTTTCCTACACCGGCTTAGCCCACGTAGCCTTAGGAACGAATGTTGTAAAGCTTGGGATTTAATTAGGTCCATTGGATTTCACTGTCTTGTTTTATTTACCATGGGTTAATTAGAAAAATGACTCCAATGAAATTTGACATAGAAAAATTTAATGGCACAAATAATTTTGGACTTTGGAGAGTCAAAGTCGTTGTCTTATTAACCCAAGAAGGAATCGAAGATGTTCTTGAAGGGGTCGATAAGTTACCGACGAGATGAAAGCTGAAGACAAGACAAAGATGGATAAGAAGTCACGTACAACTTTACAGGTATGCTTATCTGAAGACGCTTTCATAACATCCAAGAGAAGAAGACTGCTAACTCTCTTCAAGATAAGCTATCCAGCTTATATATAAGTAAATCTGTTATTTTTCGTCTGTATATGAGGCACCATTTCCATTCTATCAAAATAAAAGAGTCAACTACCTCACTGAAAAAACACTTGATCCAGTTTCAGACTATTCTTGTTGGTCCTAAGAATGTTGGAGTCACCATCGACAATAAAGAAGCGACAATGATTTTTTTGTGCACTCTCCCTAGTAGCTTTGAGACTTTTGTGACTACTATGATCCATAGTAGAAACTTTTTGTTATTAGAAGACATGAAGACGTTTTTGATCAGTAGCCAACTGAGACATCATCTCTCGGAGTCATACAGTCCCTCGAGCTCTAATGCTGGGCTATTCATCGGAGGGAGACAAGATCGAAGACAATAAGATAAGTTCATTAGGCGTTTGAAGAGTAGTAGTTCAAAGAAGTTAGACTGATGACACTACTGTTATCAGAAGGAACATTGAAGGAATGAATGCCCTAAGCTGAAAAACAAACAGGAGAAAGAGGAAGCTCCAATTGCTGATATTATCGAGACTCAGACCGACTCGATCGTTCTTATATCCGTTATGGAGTCTTTGGTTGCATCCACTTCAGAGTGGGTGATGGATTCTAATTGCACCTTTCATATTTGTCTGCATCGGGCGATTCGTCACATTTGCTGAGTCCAATAACAGCCTAGTTCTTAAGGACAATAATGCAGCCTGTAAGATCTTTGGCATGGGAGATGTTTGTATTCAGATGTGGGGTGATATTGTGCGAGCATTGAAAGATGTTTGTTTTATTCCAACAATGAGGCGAAATCTTATCTTTTTGGATTCTCTTAATCTTTAAGGATATTCGTATCATTCTCACGATGAAGGAGAAGTATATGGTGACCATGAAGACTAGACTTGATACTGTATTACACTACTTGATCGACGCTACGCGGGATGAAGTTGTAACTGTTGTAAGCTTTTTGTCAAATCCATGATGGTTAGGGTAGCTCTGAGATGAAACTGTGACATATGCAGCTTGGGCATATGTCAAAAAGGGGGATCCATGTTCTAAGATCAATAAGTTTGCTTGGAGGATTAAAGACATGGAAGGTAGGGTTTTGCGAGGTTTGTGTTCTTGGCAAGCAGAAAAGAGTGTCGTGTAATGGTGCGATGCGCAAAACGAAGAAAACACTCGACTATATTCACTCAGATTTGTGGATGCCATCTCCGTATGCTTCAATGAGTAATAAAAGGTATTTTTTTTACCTTCATCGATGATTAATCTCGTTATGTTTGGATATATTTCTTGAAACAGAAATCAGAGATATTTGAGACTTTCAAAGAGTGATTGAAATTGATTGAGACGTATATCCGTAGAAAACTCAAGAGGTTTCGAACCGACAACGGGATGGAGTTTTAAAACAAGTAATTTCGGGAGTTCGACAAGGACAAAGGCATTGTGAGACATCGTACTGTCACTTATACATCTCAGTAGAATGGGATAATAGAGCATATAAACCGAACGCTCATGGAGCGATCTCGGTGCATGTTGATTAGAGCCGGACTGAAGGAGAGGTTTTGGGCTGAAGCTGTTATGACGACCTGTTATCTAGTAAACAGGTCACTCTTTTCAGCATTATCTATGAAGACACCTTATTAGGCTTGGGGTGGCAAGTCTGTGTTTTGAAAAAAATTATTGTACGGGTTGAAGTAATCGCCGCGACAATGCTATCACAGGTATGACACCTTTGACAAATATTGGATACAAACGAAGCCCGTACAACCAGTGCATGTATCAACGGCAACAACCTGAAGAAAGTCAGGTATAACTTTTGCTCTATGTGTTTGATACATTGATCGCTGGAAGAGACAAAGGGATGATCGATAGGTTGAAGGCGCAACTCAACAGAGAGAGAGATATAAAGAATCTCGACCCTGCAAAGAAGATATTGGACATGGAGATCGAGCGGGATAGAAAACATGGGGTCTTAACCTTGAGCCAAAAGAAATACATTGAGAATATTCCAGATTGATTTGGCATGAAACGTGCCAAATCGGTTTCTACTCCCTTAACAGCGCACTTCAAACTATCTTTGTAGCTCTCATCGAAGATTGAGAACAAGGTGAAGAGTATGGCTTTAGTACCTCATGCGAGTACAGTTGGTTCCCTAATGTATGCTATGGTTTGCACTTAACCTAATTTGTCACAGGCAGTATCAGTAGATACATGAGCAGATCTAGTAGAGGTCACTGACGGATAGTGAAGTGAATCCTTAGATATCTTAAGAGTTCATCGGGATTGAGCCTCGTCTATGATGCAAGGCGAGGTAGGGGTAGCGATAATGTTGAGGGGTTCTCAGATTCAGACTATGCTGGAGATTTGTATTGTCGGAGGTCACTGATAGGGTACGTATTTACTTTCTGCGGTGAGCCAGTTTCTTGGAAGGTTACTTTATAGTATACAGTGGCTTTGAGCACTACAGAGACAGAGTTCATGATCGTTGCATCAGCATTCAGCTATGAATAAAGCTATTTCGTTGAAGAATTGGGCTTCTAATTAGGTTTAAAACAAGACAACACAGTGCCTCATTGTGACAGTTCTTCGGCCATTCACTTGATCCGTGACGAGATGCATCACGAGAGAACTAAGCACATTGACATCTGTTATTACTTTGTACGAGACGTGAAAGATGTCAAGATGGTCAAGATTGCTACTGCAGAGAATCCAACAGATATGTTGACCAAACCAATTCATGTGTCAAAGTTTCATTATTGCCTGAAGCCCTTAGGAATGAAAGCTGGCTAGACTCTACCCTAGTCTAGATGGAGGTTATTCAACGTCAGTGAAGATTCTAATAAGATACTTGATGATGATTTGAGTCAAGGTGAAGATTTGTTGTCCTATGGATGTGACAAAATCACCATCACATTGATATAGGAGGGGGGGTTGTGTTTTGTGAAGCTCACCACTTTTTACAAAGATGATGAAGCGGCTCACGGTACACGGCTTCTAACGAGATATATGGTTTTGAACGTGGCTTCGTAGCTATTTAAAGAAACTTAATTGTAGACATTTCACCAGAGTAAAACCTTCGGGAATTATAAGAGTTTGTACACTTATAACACCATTAGTTCTAGGTGAAGCATTGTGCTTTTATGTCTCCTATTGGGTGATGTCTTAGTGTCGGGGGTAGCTCTTGTATCTCCTCGTTTGTTTGATATATTGATTTTTTCGTCGTCGTCGGCGACTCGTGGTTTTTTTCGCAAGGGTTTTCACGTAATTTTCTGTCTTTTTAATTTGTGCTATTTATATTTCGCTCATTGACGTTATATTTATAATGTTTTACAGTTTTACTAAACCCACTTAGGCTATTAATGATAATTTAATCACAACAAGAAGTTTGGAAGATTTACAAGATGCTATTTTTGCAAGGCAAGAACTACATGGAAGATATATTTACACAAATTGTTGTCGAATGGACTTTTTTACTACTAAAATACAATATAGATATCAAATTAATCATGTTTTATTTCCCCAACTTTCTTAGCTTTGAAAGAATTATTGGGGAAAGAACATGAACCTACGTTGAAAGCAACGACGGTAGATATTGTTGCTTTATCGAAAAACAACGAAATACATGAATAATTGTTTGAGGCTTTTAAAAAGGACAACGACATCATAATTTAAGATTCAAAGGTTGGTTTCGTCTTAGCAGAAAATGGTGATCTAAGAATATCAACTACAGACATCTCTCAACGCATATTATGAGATAGAAGATCAATCTTTAGAGGAAATAAAACATTAGTCTTAGGAAGAATGTTATGGTGTACATGTTGAGTACTTTGTATTAGATGGGTTCTATGAAGTGAAAGTTCATCATAAGCTTTATAAGTTATTACGAGCCGAAAGTTGTTTAAGAATTTGTGAAGAGTTGCATGGATTCCATCATGTTTTTTGCTCGTATAAAGACCCTAATCCTTCTTTTTTTCAAAATTTGAATTCAAGGATGAATTTTTTCCAACAAGGGAAGAATAATGGATTACCATCTAGATCCACGCGTGACTCGACCAACGTGTGATGGATATCTTGGAAGATATAGACGTGTCTCAACCCGTGTGTGATTTTGGTTGAAGCATGCTTCCTTTTTATGTATTTTCTTTATTTTGTTTGCTTTCGTTCAAAACTCTATAAAATCCCTTTCTTTGTAAGGCATTTGAGAAGAAAGTACTGAATGAATTGAAGTTTATAAGTCTGTCCCAAATCCTTCTTCTACTTCTTCCTCTTCTCTTCTCCTTTCTCAAATCTCATTTATTTTCCTTGTCCTACATCAATATGATTTAATAATTTATTATAATCTTTTTAACAAGTTGATTAATAAAATATGTCGTTAAGTGATGGGATATACACAATGCTTCTAAAGAAACACAAGAATTACGGAATAGCTTTGCGGATCCTTGGACTTACATGTAGGACATCTGAGTGTGAAAGAAATTTGAACGTGTTTGAGCATGAAAACATTAAGTTTTTACTTATGATCGTACAAAATTTACATATTCTTCTTAATTCTTGTATTTTCTTTTATGAAATTATGAAAAATTTTGTTTTATAGATCCACACAAAGAAGAGAAACAGACTCAACCAGAAGAAATTGGATGAGTTGGTTTTTATTCGATTCAATCAAAAGCTTCAACAATACAAAAAAAAAAAAAGCAAAATTCTAATGTGTTTGATCCAATTCATCTTGAGAAACTTGATTGGCATAATGAATGATTAGTTGAAGAAGCTGATTTGAAGAGTGGCCGTATTTTTCCCAATATAGATCTATCATGGGACCATATGGATGAATCTATGAGAGCTCAAATTTGCTATTTAGAAACATAAAATTACTCGATGGAAACACTAAATAAGATGTCAGGAGTAGTTATGCTATGGCCTAAAGCAATAGCTCTACGACTCGTTGCGCTTTATGTCAGTATAAGGCGCTACTGCGCTACGAGTCATAACGCTTTATAGCGTTGACATGGCACCAGCCTTTTCCTCCCCCAAATCGCCCTAACCTATTCTCTTTCTCCTTTTCCTCCCCTCACCGACGACCACGACTATGACTCTCCCCTAAATTCCATCACCATCATACAATGATTTCGTCCACATCCACACGATTCATAGCGTTATTCACATATTTTAGGTACGTTATATAGTTTTAATGAATAATTAAGTTTAAATTGTTTTATTTTGTTGATGATTCGATTAGTTTCGTTGAAATTTGGTTGGTGTTAAATTGGCATGGTTTGGTGATCAATTGACGTCGGTTTGTGGATATTGTCGGATTGTGGTATTGATTTGATGTTGTATATGGTTAATTTCGAATGGATTTGATGAGTTTTTGAGGTTTGGGGGTTATGGATGGATTCAGGAAATAGACGGATTTGTATTGAAATTTGATGCGTATTCTGGGTCTCAGTAAAATAGAAACAATAAGAGAAACATTATGGTAGCTACGAGTCCTGACGTTTTATTCTTTGTTTCCATTGAGTAATTTTTGGTTTTCAAATAAATATTCTCATGCGAGTTTCACAAGCTCTTGATGGATCTAATCGTCCAAAAAGAGCAAAGATGTGTATTCAAGATCAAAACACAAAGGAGATAAAAATAGAGGAGCGAGTTAGATGTGATGAAGTTGATTCATCGAGCTCATTGGACGAGGAAGAAGCCATGGGAGATATTTGTGATGAAAGAACCAATAACAATCCATCAACTGTTGAATGGACTAAAGAAGATATTATGAAGATTCGAATAGATGCTAACTAGGAGTTTGAAGATTTTATATTTTTATGTCAAACCGCGAATCATGATTTCACTTTAATGTTTCCCAATGATATTTATGTCGTTTAAGGAACTATTGTTTTGGTTAAGTTTATGGACCATATGATTAATTTGCGAATATTCATCGCCCAAAATCCATCATTTATATGTTGTTTAAAAGACATGTTATCATTTGCATATAAGAAATGTATGTACACATATACATCTATGCATTATTTAGCTATAAAATATGTATCCTCTTCTGATCACCGCCTACCTTTAGGGGTCAGACCTCCTAGTGCCGCCTAGGCCTTTTGACAATTGTTTGACATTGATCCATCATGCTTCTACGAGACCTCCATAACATATGAGTTTATTCCAGCAACACTAGTTGACCGTCATGAAGTCGAAGCTATCACCAAGAATAAATACGAAAACGATAAAAAATAGAAGAGAGAGGAAAAGCTAACCTCTTTTGGTCAATATGAATAGTTAGCAACCGGTATGCACCAAAATAGACTCAAGTATGATTATTTCTTTCTAGCAATTATAGCCATGTTCCTTGGAGACAACACCGGATCAAAGATCGGAACAATGTCTATCACATCTGACGGACGTTGCTCCTGGAGAAACAGCACCCTGTCAAGCAACACAAGAGTTTCCAGGAGAGGACCCAAAACAGCCCTCAGAGACCAGTAAGCCCCAATGAGTTTGGCAAAATGCTCATATTCCTTCCAAATCCCCAGCAAGTCCATTCCCTCCGCAGGTAAAAGACGGAGCTGGGAGAGTCCAAACTCACAGAACTTCTCGAAAAGATGAAACTTATCAGTCTTCATTTTCGACAAAGAACTTTCATCTTCCTCAAGATGTGCAGTGCCATGCCGTCTTCTTTGTTGCTCTTGGCGGCGCATAGCTTTCCCTTTTCGTCCGATTGAAGGGCTAGTAGCTAAGACTTCTGGGTAGTACCTCTGGAGTAGTATCTGGAAGAGAGCACGGAAAGCATGGAGGTCAAAGTTTTCAACTGCATCCTCCTCCTCGAGACTTCTCCATCTCTCCGCACTCTGACAAGCCAGATCTAGTGCTCTTTTTCCAAGCTTTAAACCACTCGATTTGATGCCATGACTCATAGGAAAGCCATAGTTAGAAGTATCAGGTTCGAATATTTCTTCGGACAATAGGTTGTAGCAACAACCGACACTGATTACTGCCCTAACATCTTCACTTTCGACAAATGTTCTAAGCATTGTCGCTGATAGATCACCACATGCATGAAGACCGGCAAAAACAAGCGAAGGTGCTCCATTGGCATTAGCACCATTACCTGGAACATGTAACTTTTCGATGCTAGTTCTCTCATGAGGGTCATCAGTTGATTCTAGTTTTGCCTTCTCAGGTTCTATATCTTGACTGCCAAAATTCGCCAAATTTTTCAACATCCCAGAGGATAGCACACGACATGTCAACGACTTGGGCATGAGCAGCCTTTCACACTCCATAGTTGATTTGCGTATCTTAGCTTCATAATGCTTCTTAATACGCTGAGCACGTTCTTTTGTCACTCTACAGTGGTGAGAAGAAGCATCAATAGCAACAACGGGAAGCCGATACTGGAAAGAAAGTACTTGAGCAAGATAACCATGGCCAGCACCTACATCCACAACCACATCAGCCATTACACTTCTGGCAATGGAGCTGATGACAGCAGCGAGGACCTGAACTTCATGTTTTTTCTTGGCGCACATACCCTGAGAAAGAACACAGCTAAGAGGACTTACGTGTGTGTCGGGCAGTATCTCAGTCAGCTTTACTTGTTCTCTAGGAAAAACAAGTGATCTAGAAGTGAGTATAAATTCCTTGAGTGAAGCAGGCCAGTCGTCAAGCACAAATCCAGAGGGAATTTGAAGAATATGCTCCACGGGAGCATTGCACAAGCATTCAAGCCATTCCTGATTGACCGCCTCCCACAACTGATCCTTGAAGAAATTGATGACATGAGCCTCAAACAGAAATCTGTAAGGCTGTAGAAAGCCGATTATAGCTTCAATCCAGTCCAGTGTTTCAGTCAACATATTACATGAATACTTGAGCTGGCCTTCCATTTCATGAACAAGTAATAATTTGATGCCCCCAGCGCAGCCAACAGTTATTACAGACAACAATAACACGACGTAGCCGAGAAGATCAAACACCGTTTTTTTTGCTGCAAAAATTATAAAATCTGATCAAAAACTGCTGAGGAAATACAAAAAATTCAAATAAAGAAACAAAGAAAAGAAAATTGGTGAATAACTAATACTGCAACCAGTCAGATTCCCTCTGAAAATAACACCGGCAAGCACTTGATCAGGAATTGGTACACAAGGCAGCCTCCTTTTACTGATATGATTGGCCATCTATGATATGCTACAAGATGATTGTTCTCCACCACCCCTCTGTGTCTACTTGAAGAGGGGAGATTAACTCAAACACTGTCACACTGAATTATTTGTGCAATTCAAATTACTGTGTGAACTTGTATATGATTTGTAATATGAACCCAAATTAATCAACGTGTACCAATTATGCAAAGATTTGAACCAGATCTACCTTCTCGGGCTACTTTCTCTAGAAAATGTTATGAATAAAGCTTGCATTCTAAGAAACTGAGAAACCAGAATCAAACCCAATGAGGAAACTTGACTGTCTACACTCCAAAATGACTAAACATAAACTTACCTTCCTGAAATCATATGTTATAGCATAAGTGCAGATGCCAAGTAAGGTTTTATTATCCAGATTCAAAACCATTAGATCATAATCATGTCCGCAGTGGTAAAGACTGGCACTTGCACTCTCAAAGACGTCACAGACCTCAAAAAATAAAAAGGAAAAAGGCAGTATTATGGCTACCTAAATCTAAAAAGGACATATGTGAAGCAGCGATGCATAGTAACAAACAGATAATATGAACTGGAGGTCAAATCATACATGAGGCAACAACATAAGCATTTAACGAACCAACAGAATGAGTCTACAAAAATCTATATTAGGGTAACAAAAGTTACAAAACGGCATCAGGATACAAAATACACAATTCAACCTATCATTATAGCAAGAAGAGAGAAGATATGGATGAGAAAACCTTTTTCGAACTCTCCTCTTACCCATTCCCACATATTCATCAGTCAAATGCACTTACCTGTTTCATCTAAGAAAACGATAATGAAGAGAATATGCTTCCTGATCAAATTAGAGAGAACATCACAGATTTACAGCACCAGACTCTATATGCCAAATTCTACCTCTTAATTTCCATCATAAAAAAAAGTTCCGCGTTCAAAAGAGGCTACTAGCCTCAAAAGTGAACCGTTCACTGAATGTTTGTGCCAATCATAAAATATGACACCTGAACCAGACCTTCCTCGCAAGGCGCTCCTGGAGTTAAAGCGTTTATGGCATTTCCAAATTTCAAAGGGACTTCAGGTATGTCTAAACATCATATGGTAAAAAAAAATTCACATACCTTGCGCTCTTGTTAAATAAGTGTCCAAACGTTCCATAAGGAATGAAGTAGCACCCCCAATTTCCACATCAGATGCCAAGCGAATGAATGAGAGAGGATTCACAGATGTTTTTATGTCCAGACTCAAAAGCCGCTTTGGCGCTTCAAAGTGGGGAGGAAGAGAAGTGTTTTAAAATAGCGGATATCGTCTCTATGTATTGGAAGAAATTAAGAGGTATTGCCCAGAGGCACCTTCGATCAAGCGTGGAACATGCAGTGATAACTCTTCCCTCTTGCTTCAACAGTCAGCAAAAGAAACTTATTGAATATTGTGCTCTGCTTGCTGGATTTAAGAAGACAAGTATTATCAAATTCACTGGTGCAAGTGCACTTGTTTATGCTTTTCATCATGACAGCACAAGTAGAGAGATTCAGAATTGCTTGTGTTTGATTTTGACGGTGGAACGTTAGAAGTGTCTTGTTTGATAAGTGTCACAAGCTGTAGACATTCCATCATGAGCAAATTCCAAATATCTGTATTTATGCAATCATGTTGAAAACATAAACAAACGGACTTGCATCAGTAGAATTCATAATACTTGTCTTCTTAAATCCAATAAATAGAACACAATCTTCAAAAAGTTTCCTTCGCAGACTATTGAAGCAAGAGGGAACATTTATCATTGCAAGCTCCACACTTGATCAAAAGTGCCTTTGGGCGATACCTCTTAATTTCTTCAAAAAAAAAAAAAAATGTATTCCTCTAAAACTGAAAGCTCATCACTTGTCCAACTATCACTTTGAAGGACCAAAGCGGCTTTGGAGTCTGAACAGAAACATCTTTGAATCCTCTCCTGGTCAATCGTTAGGAACTCCTTTTCTTGTAACCACAATCAAGTTCGCCGTCACCACAATCAAGTTTCTAAGATTCAGCCTTCTTCAATTGCTATATTTTAGTATAGACACACAAAAGCTTAATTGTGTCATGCCGTCGACTCCGTTATCCCCACATATCAAATCAGGACTCACCTGACAATATTATTAGAACCGCCTTATCTAAAACCAGAAATCGACAAGTCGATAATCCAAAACCTAAGCAGTAAAAAACAGTAGAAAGAAAAAAAAAAAAAAACAGAAACGCAGCGAAATGGACGTTGAATTCACAATTACCAGTTGGGACTTGGGAAAACTGTGATCGAAAGTGGAAACACGCTGAGATTTCAATGATTTTAGAGCCGATGCAGACGGTGGTGACTGTATCTTGCGTTTGATTAGTGTAGTACAAACTAGGGTTTGTGACCTAATGCCAAGAGAGTGGTTCAGTAAATTTCACTAACCCAATTTTTCCTGCAACGAACAGAATTTGGAGAATACGTAACGTATGTTACAAAATCCAGGTCAATTATTAAGAACTTAGAGGTGTGGGTTATAAGCTTGAAAAGTATTTTCCTTTTAAGAGTTTTTAAAATTCTTTTAAGATTATATAATCTTATTTAATTTCAATATTAATAGTTATGTTTTTTATTGAGAAATCAGACGTAGAAAAAATAGATTTCGAAAACTACCTTATTTGGTTCTAAAATGAAAAAAATATCTAGAATGAATCAAGACCTGAAGTCCATTTGAATTAGAATGAAGGTTTCGTGAACATTTTGAGTTGCATTACAATATACCTATAGAAATGATGTCCACAAACCAAGTCGCATCGAGCTAATGAATTCGGTTCAATCTATTACATTTCTTTTTTAGTCAAAGTCCAGTTTAAGACGTTCTAGTTCAAACCAAACTTGAGACACCTGTCAGGCAACTACCAATGCCAATCTTGTGTCGTACTCAAGTCGGTCCAATTCTGATGAAAACAGAAAGCTAATCGAACAACGACTTCACGATAGAATTGTGCAAAACAAAAAGCTACTCGATCTAGCAAAGATCTCTCTCATTGGTTACCTCGTAGTAAGACGAATGTAAAACCATAAAACAACAAATGCAACAGAACCATTTATTTGCATTCTGATGACTGTTTTGTGCCCCTCAAGCCACAACTACAACAACACTACATGCACTCAGAGAATATGATACTTACATTATGTGTTGTTAAGGATTAATAAAAAATGAAGATTAAATGATTAAAAAATTTAAAAATAAAAACAATTTTTAAAAAATCTCTATTGTTGGATTTATCCTAACAATATACAATTTATATATTGATAATAACAAATTCCATTTTTTCCTTGTATATTCATATTGTTCAAAATATACACTTTCTACACTTAGAATATATTCACGAGTAACACGTATAAACATTACATGGATTCATGATACATAGGAGCGGCACCAGAAGTTTGGCTTCCTCGTCTCACATTCTAAAACCCGAGAAGAGGCCACCTTGTGCAAGAGCTTCGGTGAGATCAACTTGCAGTATACAAGTCTTTAATGGTGTGATAGAACGATGTAGTTGATTTTCCTCTTCACCTCTTTAGGAAATTGAAGGATTTGATGGCATAAGCAAATGTGACTGCAAACACCAAGCAAAAGCCGGCCACCATGACTGCAGCAACGACCAAGAAATCATGCCGGTATCCGAACTGATCTTCCAGAAACTGCTTTATTGGAAGCGTCTGAATGCCATCAGCAAGCGTCACAGGGTCATCCATGTCACTGTATTGGGATGTGAGAAGGCCGTACAAGGTCCATGCCACAGGGTTCGCCCAATAATACCATCTCCACCAGATGGGTATTCTCTGCAAGACAAAAGCAAGGTCAGTAGAATCTCAGAAGCAAGATGTGAAATGACGACTGCAACTCAAGAGGGCGAAGACAAAGATTTAGGACTAGCTTGATGGACAACAAAGCTCGAAAGCATGATATGGCATATTATGACCAAACAATTTGGCTCCCAGTAACACAAGAAAGGGAAAGAAGGTTACCATGCGAGGGATCATGAATCCGCTGAAGAGGTTCCACAACATATAAAAC
>JAOVYX010022700.1:0-14311 GCA_035668315.1 Drosera spatulata
CTTATCAATTAAAGTTTTCAACTTAGATTCAAAAATTTGGCTAACCTGTCTCAGACCTTCGAAGAACCAAGACCATGCCTCCACCGACTCCTTCTCTTGCACAGCAAAAGCAATGGAAAAGAGCTGATTATAAGCATCATAGCCCACTGCAATGTACATGGTGCCGTGGTACTTCCCCTTGAGAAAAGTAGCATCAACGCTGATTATGGGACGACAATGCTTCCCACCTTCGATCGAGGGTTCGAAAGCCCAAAAAATAGCAATGAAGCACACATGATTGAGAATATTCATTGGCGTACAGCGATAGATTACCACCGAATCAGGGTTGGCTCGCTTCACGGCATCCAAAAACTTAGGAGGCACCGCAAATGACTTATCCCAATCACCTAAAAGATCTACAATACCTTTCTGTTTGGCAAACCATGCTTTCCTGTAACTAATCCTACGATGGTAATTCCTCTGTATCATTGTCCAGATGACATGGACTTTCAATGAGATGTCCGCGGCCATGACATGCTGAATGTGATCCGTAACGAACTACGACGAGAGCTGCGCGTGATCATCCCCAAAATTCTGTGTGTTGCAAGTGTGAGCCCCGGTAATTTAGTTAATCCTCCATCTGTTGCTACCTTTTGGCTTAATGGCTCTGAGACGTCATTTGCAACTACGTGGCTCATCTTTCTTCCACTGTTTGCACCTCAAAACAATTATCGCTCATTTTGATGCGAACACACGGTATTCAACCCCATGACAGATGGTCGAATCTGCTACTTGGTGTAAGCAATTCTTCTTAGAATCAAACTCCATGTCAACCCTGAGGTCGGTCTGAGACAGGACAATAATCGGTTCGTCACAATCGTTCACTACTTTTGGTATCCAGCTCACATCGGTGTACATTGAAACATGATGACTCCATCCTGTAGTCGGAGCAGCAATAACATTGTGCTCACCAACGTGAACGACATCATCAGCATCATCCTCACCCTCACCCTCTTCGGCTTGCATATGATCCTCACCACCATTGACATCCTCACTGTCAGAACTCATAGGCTCATCGATATTTTCATCGTCTATTGCTTCGTCATCTCCCTGAAAATCAACCTCGTCTTCCCTGTCTACGTTATCGTCAAAGCTCGATAAACACTCGTTTCCGCTGTACTGCATCCAAGCAGTCCCTTCCGATGCTACACGAGCAGGGATGATGGACAGATCAATAGCAAGATCGTCATCATCCTCATCGTCAATCGCTTCCACGACCATAGATGGTTGAGACTGTGTTGGAACAGATTGATGAGAATGTACTGGAAAAGCTGAATGTGTCGGAACGTCGGGAACATTGCGCTTCATGTACCACATCGCATAACATTGGGCATTCAAAAGTATATCGAATGATGTTTGCAAAAACACATCATCCTTCAGCTAGAACATATGTGACGTGCCCGAACTTTGAGGCAGTTTAGCCCAGATTTTGATTTGGGACGGTTCCCAACCCACACTAGCTTTCTCACAGATGTCCATTGCATAGTCTTTCAATCCCCAGCCAGGTGTGAAGTTCAGAAGGACTTTCGGGTCCCCCTGGAATTGATAGTGATCGTTGATTTTCGTACATCGTGTATCCCAGTAACAAAAAATTGAGAATTGTTGGAATGCCATACCTATATCATTTTCAAACCATACAGATTGAGAATTTAGAATTACATGTGGCAACAACATGATGTACAAATTACCAAATCCCCTGACTAACTGTTATTTTTCACATCATTTTCTAATTATTATGAAGTAACTATTACGTTTAATGTTGTATATTTGACTTGCACAACTTCGTAATATTTATTACACACCTATACAATGTGGGACAATTGGTACCAACTAATATCTATATCATTTTCAAATTTGAATATTCAGAATTGTTACCAGTTCTAATGTTTTCTACATTACTAAGTACAAAATATTATTTTGTTAATACAATATGAGGGAATTGATACCAACTAATCTCTGTATCATTGTCAAACCATGAATATTCAGAATTGTTACCAGTTCTAATGTTTTCTAAATTACTAAGTATAAAATATTATTTTGTTAATACAACATGAGGGAATTGATACCAATTAATTTCTGTATCATTTTCAAATTTGAATATTAAGAATTGATACCAGTTCTAATGTTTCCTAAATTACTAAGTACAAAATATTATTTTGTTAATATAATATGAGAAAATTGATACCAACTAATATCTATATCATTGTCAAACCATGAATATTCAGAATTGATACCAACTATTATTTTAAACATAGTTATATATTCAAATCACAGACAAATGATAATATGTAGTTAACATCACAGCGCAAACATATACCATACAATGTGAGGAAACTAAACAATTTTGTCTAAATTATCTACTTTCTTAACTTTCTAAAAATAACTTTATTTCCTAAGCACATCGTTACATATTTCCTAAGCACATCCTAACTTAATTATTTTTCTAATTCAATTGCATCCCAATCACAGAGTCTCTCCCTAAAACGGATTCTTTCAAATATTTTGGTTCGATGCTACATAAGAATAGAGAAATTAATACAGATATTGATCATAGGATTAAAACAGGTTGGGTGAAATGGAAGGGCGCTTTAGGGGTGCTATGTGATCCTAAAATACTTATCAAGTTAAAAGGAAAGTTTTACAAGACAGCTATTCGACCAGCGATGCTGTGTGGGTCAGAATATTGGACAATTAAGTGATAGCATGTACAGAAGATGAGTGTAAACGAGATGAAATTGTTATGGTGGATGTGCGGACATACAAGAATAGATAGGATACGAAATGAAGTATTCAGACAGAAAGTGGGTGTGGTTCCAGTAGAAGATAAGATGAGGGAGTCACGACTGATATGATATGGTCATATGAAACGCAGACCAGTCACAGCTTCTGTTAAGAGATGTGAAGTTTGGGAGTTAGCACATGTCAAGAGAGGACGAGGGAGACCTAAAAAGATCATGAGAGAAACCTTGAAGTATGATATGGTCTATCATAATCTTACAGAAGATGATTGGCGCCGTCGTATTCATGTAACTGACCCCACTTGATGGGATAAAGGTTTGGTTTGTTATTGTTGTAATTACATCCCAATCACATCATTTTCTAAGCTAATTACTTTCAAAGTACTTCATTTCCTAAGTTAATTCATTCTCTAAAATAATTACGTCCTAAGCACAGCATTTTCTACTTTAATTACTTCCTACTACATCAATTTCTAACTTAATTACATCCTAATCACATCGTTTCCTAAGTTAATTCATTTTCTCAGTTATTTACATCCTAAGCACCCCATTTTGTAATTTAATTACTCCATAGGCACATCGTTTTCTCATTTAATTATTTTTTTAATTTAATTACAATCTAAGCAATCATTTCCTAAGTTAATTACTTCCTAAGCATAACATTTTTTAATTTAATTACTTCCTAAGTATATCGTTTTCTAAGTTAATTACTTTTCTAATCTGATTATATCCTAAGCACATCATTTTTTAAGTTAATTACTTTTTAAGTACATGATTTTCTAAGTTAATTCATTCTCTAAATTAGTTACATCATAAGCACAACATTTTTTAATTTAATTACTTCCTAAGTACTTCGTTTTCTACTTTAATTATTTTTCTAATTTAATTACATCCTAATTCATCATTTCCTAAGTTAATTACTTCCAAAGCACAATATTTTTTTAATTTAATTACCTCCTAAGTATTTCGTTTTCTAAATTAATTACTTTTCTAATTTAATTATATCCTATGCCATCATTTCCTAAGTTACTTATGTCCTAAGCACAATATTTTTTAATTTAATTACTTCCTAAGTACTTCGTTTTTTTAATTAATTACTTTTCTAATTTAATTACATCCTAGGCACCTCATTTCCTAAGTTAATTACGTCCTAAGTATATAATTTTTCTAAGTTAATTCATTCTCTAAATTGATTAAGTTTTTTTATAAGTTAATTACTTTTCTACTTTAATTACATCCTAAACACATCATTTCCTAAGTTAATTACATCCTAAGTATTTCGTTTTCTAAGTTAATTCCTTCTCTGAGTTAATTACGTCCTAAGCACATCATTTCCCAATCTAACTACTTCTTAAATTATTTCCTAATCTAACTGTTTTCTAATCTAACTACTTCCTATATTAATTCCTAATCTAACTGTTTTCTAAATTATTTCCTACTTCCTATATTAATTAAGCAAATTAAAAACATAAAATAAAAATTTTTAGGATTATCTTTACTGACATTAATCCAAAAACTTTCGCAGCAACTTCGCCGTAGCAATAACTTCGTCGCCGTCGCAACAACTTCACCGCAAAATTACGTTGGAAAATTTTATAGCTAAAATTTCAAATTTAAAATTTTTCAATATAATAATTCAATATTATATTAAAATTTTTAATATTTGAAATTGATTAAAAAAGAGGGGAGGCGAGCCTCTTTTATAGAGAGAATGGGAGGGGAAGCACACAAGGAGGCCGATGTGGGTGCGGAGTTCATAGAACACTAAAGGCGCCCTGCGTCTTCATCTTAACTAAAGGCGCAAGGCGCCTTCTCTTGTACTAAAGGCGTAGAGTGCCTTCGTTTTGGGATCGTGCACGGCGCTTTCTCTCACTACATCTTGAAAAAAGACTTATTTTGGTAATAAACTTGTTTATAAACCTAATTTAGTAATTTTGTTTATAAAAAGACGCAAAAACATAAAAAACTCTCCTCTCTTAAGCCTAAATGCCCGTACATGAAAAAAAGTACTATACAATTAGGATACACATGCAGCATTCTCATTTTTTATAATATTCAATTCTTATTTTAAGGATATTCAAATGTCATCTTAATGATGCATAAAATACATCACAGATCAAGAATTTAATTACAAAACTTAAGCTTAATGTATTTTTAATGAGAATTTTATGAAAAATAATGATTGATCATTCCACAACATGGACCAAAATTCACGTCGACAAACTTACAAGTTAAACAATCAAAAAGCTATACAAGATGTCAGACTTACAAGTTAAACAATCAAAAAGCTATACAAGAAACCACTGCATAGAGATTCTCATTTCTGCATTAAGTCCCAATTTTGGAAACACGATTAACACGTCTAACTGTTGGAACTAAAGTTATAAGGTCACAATGGGCTAAACTAATAAAAAGCCCAAGCTAATTACCTATGGAAAAGAGGATAAATGACAAAAAGTGAGTGGAAGACTAAACAATTCACATAATCATGCCAAATGTATGTTAAATAGGGATTGAATATTTTATTATATATATTGTGAGCGAGGTTTCCAACACAGGATGGAATATGAGTCGCCATCTACTTGAGACCCAAGTAGAAAGGATATTGGATAAGGACTGGATCGACGGACAAAGTTTCTGAACTCGAGAGTTAGGTTAGGTAGTGGAAAGGTTGTCTCGATCAGCTCGCACCCATCATCCCAGTATCAGCACGGTCTCTACTTGCAAAGGTTTCTATTTTGGATAATCTCAATTTTCTCGAACAATTCAGCTTTTCCTGGTCAATCAGGTTAGACAATAGCAAATAGAAAAGACAGATATTTTTGTGATCGAATCGTTTTGCGGTTGTCTACGTATTTGAGGAGTCCAAAATCAGGTCATCACATAATTCAGGATTATGATCGAACCTTCTATCAAGGTTTCCTATATACCCAAGGGGATCAGACCATGCATAGTTCTAAATTTAAGAAGTTCTCAACTGTTTTCAGTTTTAATACTAGTTGTATCCTGGTAGGTCTAAGTTGGGCTTTAAAAGTGCTTTAAGTGTTAATCCACCTATTTTTATGGATTTTCTGAATTTTATTCACTTAAGTGTGAATTTAGGTCAAGATTGATCATTTCGTTAAGGATTTCATGATTTTTCAGATTTTATGATTAATTTTCCTAAGATTGGATTTAAGTGATTTTCTATCATTTTTTCTAAGCCTATCTAAGTATATGTAAGATTTCAACTTAAGAGCTCTAAAACAACCCAAAAATATTTTCTAATCGATTAATTTTTTCTTTCTAATGATGATTTTATTTAATTAGTCCTAAACTGATTTTTAGGTAGAGTCTAGCTAAACAAATAAATTAATCAAACACATAACAAGAATCAATCAAATAAGTTCATTCACCTAAATGTGAAATAGGTTAATTTATATATGTTAACTGACTTAGCATGCTCATTCAAAAGATTTTAAGCCTAACACGATGAATAGTTACTGTAATCTAGCTATATCGATCATAGCAATACATGTGAATTTTAACAGACCTATGTGACAGCCTTAACATACTCATGAATTGGCTTGTTCAAACTCGGTTTAATTATCCCTAGCATGGACTACCTGCTTGCATCAAGTTTTTATATAGCAACATGTTCATCATATTATAATTAAATAAATGACCAAGAAAAGCTACCCCACAAACACACATGAAAGGCAGTCTAACAGTTCAACACAAACACCCGAACACGTGGGATATTATACAAGCACTCAACATATGTTTGTTCATGTAGCTTGATGAGTTCATCACAGACATAAACGCATCAAATTAAGAGGGCTCAAGCAATGGATCTTGTTCGATCACGGCGCCTATCGACCGAAGATGAAGGGCATCGGAACCCGTCTCGCGGCAGCAGTTCAGTGGGGAGTTGCCGGGCGTCACCTCGGCCATTAAGATACCTTGCTGGGCTGTCGATCGTGAGGGCAAACTGCTCGACTTCGCCGCGAATTGATTTGCTCATGATGGCCACCGATGGAGTATGCGTCGGATTCGTTCCTTCTTGCAGCTCTGATGCTTTTGATGGGGTGTTTAATGAATTGTAACGATTTTGATGATTGGATTTGATTTTTTTATGATCCCAAAGGCTGATTTCCATGGGTATTTATAGGAGAGTCGAGTAGTGATATGTGAGAAGGAAAATGGGAGAGTGGGAGAGTGAAGATGATACAGGATTGTTGCACGTAGTCAGTTTGTTAGAGGTGGAGTTGAGAGCCTAATCTGATCATGGGTTATTATTGTATCTTGATTTTTTTTGATTTTTTTTTTATGTTTTATGGGTTGAGTTGATTTGTGTTTTATGGATTGAGCTAATTTTCGAAATGGACCTAACATTGGATCTAAATATCCAAGATATGGTGTATTTTTTAGGTAATTGATATCTATATCAACTCTACATAATTGATTAATAAATATCCATAATATATTTTATTGAATATTTTGGTGTCTACATATGTCAGCCCCATCACCCAAAAAAGATAAATTTTTTTGGACCCAACTCTGTAATTATTTATTGGATATTTTTGAAAAATACTGACTTAATCATCGGATCCGCTCCCAAGGACATCATCTCGAGCCCGACAATTTGAATTATCGCTTCGTAGTGTGATTGTAGGCGAAAAAAGTACGAAGCAGGGTCCATCAAATCCAAATCCACCACTTAAGATACTTGGACTCACAAATCTATGTTTTCTACCTGATTTTCACACAAATGTTTTGACGCACACCATAGGATCCAGTTTGATGACTCGAAAGAGGCACAATCAGGATTATAAAATAGATACAGAGTATCAATCAACTCGATCTCCCACCTCGATCGAGAACCATGACTATGGTAGTGATAGGTTGGAAGATGAGGTCCAAGGACCTCAATCACAGGAGGGCCTGGTCATTATGAAGATGTTGACATCTTTTCAAATCCAAATGAAGAACTAAACCATCGTCCTCATGAGGACCATCACCGATCTCATGAATTAAAGGTTGCCTCCCCCATCTGGGCAAGAGGCAAGATCTAATAATTAGAGGACCATTGTCGTGCTGGACCCAAGGAACTCTCCCCCAAACGTTGCACCTCTCAGGGACCTTCGGTACTATCTAAACCGAAACCGGGTGTTGGCTGAAGGTCAAAGAGAGTCGGACCGACATAACCCCGCAGAGAAGCTAAGGAGCCTTATCATTTCTAAGATACCGGGGAGGCGATCTCGAGAGCAGGCAGTCACGAAAAAGAGGTCCAAAGTTAACCATGGGAGTTCGGGGATCTAGAGAAAAGGAGAAAGAGCCTTTTCAGGGGATGAGAGATGCATCCTAGGACTCGAAAGGACCTATAGGGGGGGTTTTTCTCTAAGAATAGAAACACCCTTTGCCAAGGAGATGAATAAGAGGGTATCCCATGAAAGGTTCAAGATGCCCGGGTATGAGCCATATAATGGAACCGGGATCCATTCGACCATGTATAAACCTTTTGGACATCCATGAAACTGACAGGGGCAGAGGACATAATGATATGCAAGGTTTTCTTGACCACACTTCTAGGGCCTGCACGGATTTGGTTCAACTCTCTACGACCAGGTTCGATTTCTTCATTCAAGGAGCTGGTCAAGTCTTCATAACCCAATACATCAAGAGTAAAAGTATCCGGGTGACTTCAGAGCACTTATACAAAGTAAAGCAAACACCGGGAGAGAATTTGAGAGCCCACATGCAAATGTTGAACTCGGAGGTAGTGCAAGTTGAGAATGCCAAGGAAATTGACATCTGAGTTGGAAGATTCCCTGGACATACACAACCCACTTGGCCAAAATCAATTAGCGTGTGACCGTCGAGGCAATGATGGTAGCGCAACACCGGTTCATGGGAATCTACAAGAAGAACTCAGCGGATATGGAACGCGAGGAACCCTGATCACGAGATCGAGGGGGGTAATTAGGAGTCATCGACCTCGGGTGAAAAGAAGAAGGAAAGGAAAGCCAAGAAAGATCCCAAGTACTCATCGCACATCCCATTGAACACTTTGAGCTGAGTTATTGGTTGTAGTTGGGTGAAAAACCTGTTGATAAAGAAGCTCGAGAAACAACATTTCAAAGGAAACAATTGGGACACAACAAAGTGTTGTTTATATCATCAAAACCATAGCCATGATAATAATAAATGCAAGCATCTTCGAGACACCATTGAAGAGATGATAAGGAAGGAAACTCTCAAAAGATTTTTGCAAGACGGGGACCCTCTAAAGGACCTGCCTCCACAAAGACCTTTGAAAAGGTCCCGCACCCCGTCGAGACTGGAAGAAGGCACGAAGCAACGCCTGAGGATCAATGTGATATCCGAGGGCCTGACACCATGTTTGACTATACCGACAACCTGGGGATCCCTGAACTAAGTATATCAGAATGCATTAGTCCTAATCGTGCACATTAGGGAGTTCAATGTCTAAAGGATCTTGGTTGATAGCTGATCCTCAACAGATGTCTCGTACTACTCGACCTATAAGAAGATGTCGATGAGAGATAAGGACCTGAAGCCTTTCAAGACACCACTGGTCGGATTCGCAGGAGGGTAAGTCTACCTGAAAGGGTATGTAACCCTACAAGTGGTCTTCAGGAATGAAGCAACCAAAAGAACCTCCTCTAAAATGATCGATTTTCTTATAGTAGACCTCCCATCCGCATCCAACGGTATAATCGAAAGACCATGGGCTTAAAGATGACAATCTTACCATGTTATTTGACCCTAAAGTTTCCGACTCCACATAGAGAGGGAGTGATGAAAGGGAGTTAGAAAGAATCTTGAAGGTGCAACAAGGCAACTATGAGAAAGCAGGTTTCTCAAACAAGGGAGACATACCCCTTGCACCGTGATTCTTGGGACCAGACTAAGAGCACAAAACTAATCGAAGAGCTTGTAACATCCCCCTTTAAGAAGAGGAGAAGGAAAAATTCTTCCGGATCGAGGCATCTCTCAGAGAAACGGCACAAGGAAACCTATTCTTAAAGGAAAACTCAGACATCTTTGCCAAGGGACCTGAAAACATACTTGGGATGGATCCGAGTGTAATCGTCCATCGACTTTGTGTTGACTCGGATGCTTGATCAGTCAAATAGAAGAAAAGAAGCTTTGCCTCTGAAAGGAACAAAATAATCGCAAAAGAAGTCGAGAAGTTGCTAAGGACGAACTTTATAAGAGAAGCTGTGTACTTGAATAGGGTGAAAAATATGGTCATGGTAAAGAAAGTGTAATCCCTGGTATGTCAATTTGAGCCTAGAAGAGACGGAGAGAGAGGAGGGGGGGGGGGGGGTGCTATTTAAGGTTTCTCAAAAATCCAAAGTATTATTTTCTTAACTCCACTAATCACTCTCATTGAGCTCTGCTAAATGATAAGGACTACGATTCTCGTCACTTTGTGGAATTTATCTAATTTGTCTCACCTGATTATCTACTAAGAACAATCAATCATAATCCAGTCAGGCTCTTTCTTCTAATCGAGGATCTTTTGGAAGGCTTCAGCCTCAGCCTGGTTCATGTCGGGCCTTCGAAAATTATCGAAATTAAAACCTTCAATCCATTGGGAGGCGAATGACCAGCTTGCCTCATTAAGATAGGTGACGAGGAAAAACAAGTTCTTCCACCCCCTGTGGTTGTTCAGATCCATGTCAGTCCATTTTTTCCAAGAGTATGTAGCAAAACATAGCCAACTCGACTCCCAGGCTTTTTTTTGGATGTTGAAGTGGACAAAGTCGAAAAGGAAATGAAGAATGATGGAAGAAACCAGGACCCACCTCGATCTTGATAGCAACAAGGTAGAAAGTTGATATCAGATAGAAACTATTAGGAGTAAGTTGAAAGGACGGGATCCCACAAAAGTTGACAACGGCTATATGAAACGGTGGACCAGGAACCGAAACCCACCCTGAAGGGTATCCAGGTAAAATGAAAGGTAATGAGAGGGATAATGAGAACTGACCCTAAGGATGGGACCCAGGACAAGGAACTTTACGGAATCCGAAACTTTAAAGCTGACAATTTGTTGTTACTAATAGTAAGGGAGACCATTGAAGGGCAGATAGATGGGGTATCCTCTACCTGGGGATCTAAAGGAACCAAGTCCTCATACTCCTCCCTTCTGACCTCACCGCTTACATCTTCTATGTTTTCCTCGACATCCTGATTTGGAACTATTATTGGATGGATATTCTAATCCTCAATAACTAAGGCACGAGACTCGACCTTTTTTGCCAGATCTAACCCAGGCTCTGGGGTTCGAGGTCTATCTGGGATCCGGGGACAAGGTTTGTTAAACAATGACCTAGAGGACGAGCTTAAAGACTCGTCCCGACCAACATACTGGTGTGAATCGCCAAAACTAGAAGTCAAGCCTAAGAAGTCTAAGGAGATGTTCATGACTTATCGGTTTTTGAGATGAGTGAAATTCACTGAAAGTAAGAAACCGAGGACTCGGAGTTGCCAACAAGGGACTCTGGAACCGAGAAATAAGGAAAGAGAAGGAAAAAGTGAAGAAAGCACCCCATTATATAGGGGTCTAATGGGCCGGAGCAGGGAAGAAGGTCCACGGCCCATGAAGTCGAAGCGTCGCGTTCGACCTCTAGGGACATGACTTTTGATAGAAAGCGCATGCGAGGCGCCACGTGGATGGCGTGCCGCTTAAGACACTAATGGGAGATGGACACGAGACCAAATCACATCGAGAAGTCTAATCGCCCCCTCATTATGACAAATTCTGAGTTTTGAGACAACCCTTGAGATATCCGAGTGGCAAACCCTGGGTTTGACAAAACAGGAGACCGAAGACAACATGGCACTGAGCTCGAAGAATCTTCAAGACTGGGCCCGAGGGGAAGTGTTGGTACTGAAGTTTATAAGGTCACAATGGACTAAAGGCATAATAAAAAACCCAACACCACTAAGTCAATTACCAATAAAAAATAAACAAATGACCCAAAGTGAGTGAAAGACTAAACTATTCACAGGGTCATGCCAAGTGTATGTCAAAGAGGGATTGAATATTTTATTATATATATCATCCTCACCACCCAAAAAAGATACTCCGCAGTCAGTTATTGGATGTTTTCGATCAATACTGACTTAATCATCGGAGCTGGTCCTTGAGGACACCACCATGGGCTCAACTAACCGATTTGCCTCTTCCTAATGTGATTGTAGACAAAAAGAATACGGACCAAAACCCATCAATTCCAAATCCACCACTTGAATACATGGGCTCACAAACCCAGCCTTCCCACCCGATTTTCACACAAACACATATTTCACATAGAAGTTATCAATATATCATCATACAATGTTCGATAATGGAGGGAGACCAAAGCATTTCACAAATTTTTTTTGACCAAAATCATTATTATAAGGACCAATAGTAATTCAAGATCAAGTAAAGATTCTATAATGACATGTTCTTCCTATATGAAGAGTTACTAACCATACACAAAATCAAATATCCATTGTGAAATACAATCAACATTCCTTAACCGACAACATTGTCCTTCACTTTTCGAATATGCTCAGCAGAAGTTTAAGAGACCAATATTGTTGATGAGTTCTTAAACCACGCTACTAATACGATTAGAATAGTTATAATGGTAAGTAAATCACGCTGTAGGGTAAGGCTAAGCACATTATTACATCTTCCAGTTCTTTTCCTTGAAACCCCATTGGAAACAAAACCCATACTCAAGACAAAGCCAGGCAAGTATAATCATCTACGTTACATCACTTATTTCAAGGTAAAAGATGGTAGTTCTATTCTCGACTAGTTTTAAAAAAACACAGCCACTGAAGCCTCATTTCTATTTATCAATGGAAGGGTACAACAGTAGGAAGGGGATAAAACAGCAACATGCCAAAGAAGAAACACACATTCAATCTTCAAACCCAGCAACAACAAAACATTTTGATTTTCCCTGAGCAAATACTAGAATCTCGATACAGAGAAGATCAATCAATAAATCAACAAGAAACGAACTCCAGCAAAGGAATTCTTTACCGTAAATGTAGAAGCATACTATCACTGAGAGTAATTGTCGATTAATGCTACAAGATTAGGTTTCTAGTTGCTTTGGTTTTATCCTTAATACCTTTGCTTTCTGCAATATGTCGAAAGGGAATGTAACTGTAAGGTTCCACTTCCACCACATAGTCAGAAGCAGTCACAAATTCATGGCCAAAACAAATAAAGAAACAAAATCCCTGCTGACACTATGTTCATGTTTATCAGCCCGAAAAAACTATGGCAGTAGCAAGGCAAGGTTGCAAACTTCTCAACACAATAACAAGGTATCAACAACAAACTTCGCAAATCGGGTTTGACCATTTTCCAAGCCCGCACTATATGTCCTCTTAAATCACATATCGAAGTCTAATTGAAGATAAATCAACGAATTACAAATCTCAACACAAATCAATCACATAGACAAAAAGGAAAAACACAACCATAATCAAATTAATCGCCAAATAGAATCCAACAACACCAGAAAACATTCAATCGTCCCAACAGTAAATTCATAGCCGCAATCGAGCACAGCTAAACATAAAAACCTGATTCGAAATTCAATCCATCCTCTCACCAATTCCTCCAACACAGGGACAAAACCAATCCCCTCTCCTCCCTCACTCACTCACTTCTGACCAGTGACCGCAGGCGCGCCGAGCAAGCTCGCCTGCTGCAGTTCCAACTCATTGAACTGCTGTTCCCTATCCATCTCGATAATCAACGGAACGACGAGAATCAGAAACGTGGTTCCGGCGATCCACGCCGCCTTTCCAGTGCTCTTGAGAAGTCTCTTGGCCACATACGCGGCGTCTCCAGCGACTCTCTTGCCTTGGCGCATGATCGGTGATTGAGTGATCCGAGACAGTATGTTGCCGCCTTCGTTGTTGGGGTTATTGTTGTTCTTGTTGCGGGTTGGTTTCTCTGGGAGTGAGACTCCTCCTTTGCGCGGTTGAGTCGCCATCGCCGGTGGAGGAAAGATTTGTGATGCTGGGGATAAGTCGGTCGTGTTGGTGTGGGGCGGAGAGTGGCGGATCTCTCTCTCTCTCTTCTTCAGGATGTGTTTACTGATGCCGATGGGGCAGCCCAAAGATGCTTGAAATACGAATGAAAAAAGAAAAATAAAATAAAATATGACAGTACTACAGTGTTGTCGTCGGACAGGCCCAATGGGCTTTGCCCCCGACGGATGCCTGTCCGGCCTGTCCCATGGTCCGGGCTTCCGGTTGGTCGGACGGATCGGGCTTTTATCCGTTCGGCCCGATCAACCGGAAATCCTTTTTAAAAAAAATAGCCGTTGGTAAAAATCATTGACTGTTTACCCATGCACATTCCGGGCAGAAAAGTTGGTTTCTGAAATCTGGAAAAACCGATAACGGTTTTCCAAAAACGTTGTCGGTTGTTGCTAAAACGTCAACGTTTCTGTAAAACCGGTGACGGTTTTCTCAGGTCTCAGAAATCAACCATTCTGTCCTGA
>JAOVYX010022702.1:0-43060 GCA_035668315.1 Drosera spatulata
GACCTCAGCGGTTAAGGCTCACAACTATGCCTCTGTCTCGGCAGTAGATATACCTGCTTCTTTTGTATTCAAATTAGTTGTTGTCACTCTTGCTGTGCTTTCTGAGGTTCGGTTATCAGGGAGGCCAAGTGATCAAAACGGAGCTTGTGTCCCTGCATTCATCCTATGAAGGGGATTTGCTGGTAGATGCCACGGTTGATATCCTACCTGAAAATTTCAGGTAGTGGAGATGCCTCTTGTGAATTTCTGATCGTAGGGGAATAACATGCATTGTACAAGAAACTTGAAATTGGGATTGATTGTTGTAATATCGAATAAAACCTTGTTAGAAAATATGTTGAGTGTAATTTTGAGCAACAATAGACGGATTTACTGGCCTGAAACGATAATACATCTGGATTTATATCCTGCACTTCATAGTACCTCATAGTACTAACTTGCAATGTAGTAATGTATTCTTATTTGCATCGAGGTTATGAGATCACTAATCCTGCAGAATTGAGACTTGTGATAGACCCATTAGATAAGTTGGACAAGTTCGTAAAAGTCCGTGTTCAACATTTTCTTTAGGTGAGTTACACAGAGGTTGAAGCCAAGATGGCATATGCTCAACATACATCGGTGGCAGTGCCATGAGATAGTCAACCTTGATCAAAAGGTTGTTACATTGATCACCACTGTGACAACGTCGTAGGAGTATTTGATATCACTCGATTCTAAGAACTTGTAAGATAAAAAAAAAAAAAAAAAAAAAAAAAAAAAAAAAAAAAAAAAAAAAGAAGAAGAAGAAGAAGAAGAATGTAGATTGACCAGTCATGGGGAAGAAAGCTAGTCTATGCATTGGAATTGAATAGGAGCAGAGAGTATGCAGTCTGCCGTAGTAGGCTCTAATCTAGCACTAGGCATGCTGAAATGGAATCTGCAGGAAATGAAATGACGATTCTTCTTCTTCCTCTTCTAATTCTGCTACTGCTCTGCATGCTTTGTTTTGCTACGCATTGAATTACTGGAAGATCAGAACGGGCTGGCTTGCTGGATATTTCCTCCATTCCGTAAATTATTACTCTTTTCGTTTTAAAAATATTATATTTTTTTCACATAAATAAAAAAATCGATAATATTACGAATGATTCACGTGATAAATAAATGATATTTTAATAAATTTATTGTGATATATCAAACATATTATATGTCATGAATTAAAATTCTGAGTCAAAATAATATTCGTATCATATCATTTACTAATAAAAGTAACACATGGGAATACGTAATGAATAGTATAATTACTGCGTAAACTATCATGGGACGGAGGGAGTATATCATTTTGATTTTGTATATATGTCAATGTAAAATTTGACACGCATGTAATACCGATCAAACGTAGTTTTTTAAGTATGAATTTACCGTGAAATATCAATGATTGTGTAAATTACGTATTTCAACTTAATACATATTACGGGACGATCAAACGTCATTTGATATGAAAACATGATTTATAATACAATATATATATATATATTATAGTAATAATTAAGGGACAGATGGAGTACTTGATTGTCGAGTGTGTATTTTATTTTAAAGATTTTTCTTGTAAATTGTAATGGGAGAGAATTAGGGGAACTTCCACATAAACCTTTGTAACAGCAGAATTTGGATCCCTTTTTTTTCCTTTTTTTTTTTTCTTTTTTAAATGGAATTTGGATCCGTTTTTGTTACAGCAGAATTTGGATCACTTGTTATTACAGAAGAACAACAGAATACTTCAAAGAAACCGAAGCATAAAGGGAAAGAAAATCAAACGGCAAAATGAAAATTAGAACGACAAATGATGAATTGTTTCAAAGGCGTAGTCGGACTTGAGAATGCAACACGTTCTCTCAGTTTCTCCCATCCTTATGTCCCTATGTATTTTGTTACACTTCCAAGATTTAATTAAGTTGAATCATCGATCCGTTGAGCTTTGATGTGAATTATCCATCGCGGACAAGAGCTCAAGGTAAGAGATCGCTATTCTTCAATTCTTTTTTCCCAGCGGATCAACCGCATTTTGGTTCGCTTAGTTTAATTAACTGAGTACCAACGATCGCCATTATCTTATTAGTACAAAATAAAAGACTTTGGTTCTGTGGTTCACATTCAACCGTAGCACCTTGCAAACGAACCCTACCCACAAAAAGTGTGACCAAGTGACAGAAAAGTAACTGGGCTTGTTCACATAAACCCTAGTCATATAAATGTAGTGATATTGATATAGCAGCAGGTTTGTCCACAGAAGATGGAGAGGAAGTACTGATGAATGAAAGGGATCGAGGGAACAAAAAGGCCCCCCACCGAATCGCTACTGTTCCCCCGCCCTCAATGGTCGCTTGTTCAATCAAAAACAATGTCCAGGACGGCGAAAGTGAGTGAGTGATGAGTTATGTGAAAAGCGAATGCATTATGATTATTTGGTACCACCACCACTAAATATAGTTGCTCTCAGTAAGTCCAATCATTATATAAAAATTATATTGTTTTTATAATTTGATATTAAATGAAATAAATATTATTTTAATTTTTATTTAAAATTGTGTTAAAGTAGAACTTAATTATAATTAGTTTTAAATTTGTTATCAATTTATTAAATTTAATTAAATGTTTAAATAAAAGATTTTTAAAAAAAATTAAAAAAAAGGTTGAAACCCATACAACGTGTTAAAAATTAAATATTGAAGGGAAGTGGGACACAAAACAAAGTGGAATAATTCGTCTTCTATTTGTGTTAATCTATGAAGAAGCAAATGAAGTAGAGCACAAAAAAAAAAAAAAAAAAAACAAATGCCGAAACCCTCGATGTGAGAAGTAAAAGAATCACGAGGTCGAAACCCACTTCAAAACTCCACTATCAACGAAATAATCTTCGGTTAAATATGAATCTATATAATCGACCAATGGCGGTTTATCATTTTCAAAACACAGCCTGAGTTTGGAAGTATCTCGAAGATATCTCAATATCTATAACGTCTCGATTTTCACGTCTTAACGACACGTGGACGTTATGTCGTCATTGGGTCCGTGACAAGGTCAAGTAACTCAGACGGGTTTAGAGGTATAGAGAGTCAAAGAATTGCTTGTACATCATCGTTAGATCATTTTCGAATACTCTAACTTTATTCCATAAGGTAGGAGTATTGAATACTTGCTTAGTTATAAGGTTCAATGATCAAATTTATTACAAACTCTTATGTTACATGTCCTGATGCTCTATCGAGCCAAAGATAGGTTTATATTACATTATTCGCAAAAGTACATGAGGTAGCTATATGTATGTAATCCTCACTCTACTGCACGTTGTCCTCAACCTGTTGGTTACCTGCAAACGGAATACATAACCCGTGAGTATAAAACTCAATAACCAAGAGTATATGAATTTTATTTATAAGGAACTCCGCCGACCGAATCGGTGAGTCCCAAAAACGTTTTTGTAACGTTATAAAAATATGAGCGTTATATCACACAAGTACTTTTGTTTGTACATCTTCACGTCTTGTATGTCTTTTTCTTTTTATTACAACGAGTTAATGACTCGACTCGAAAGACAACTCCACAGACATGACATGCTCAAGGTATAGAGATAGTACGTCAATCGTCAGTCGGGCTACATCATAAAACATATTTCAATTTGTTACAATCCGCACCTGCATAGTTCGTGCATCGCAGTAGCATCATCAATGCGTCATACCTTTTATGTGTTTTCAATGAGGTTCCAGATACCAGCATTGAAAAGGGTCTCCCTACAAAGAGTCGCCCGTTGCCCTGCCATGACGGCGTCAAGCCATTTCATACATGTTAAGAAAATGGGGGATGCTCATCGCTCCCTAGCTAATTCCTTGTTCGTGACGATGACTCAAAGCATAACGTTTTAACAGTCACCCAGGCTTAATTAAGGAAAACAATAAATGATACTAAGGGACGTTAACTTTAACCTTCTTCATGACAATTACAAATGATGTAAAATTGATCACGCCAGACCCAGGAAGGGATGCCATGCTCAACCTTCATAATATTTTCAAAGAAAACGACCAATGATCCAACGGATCCAAGAAGGGACGCACAATGCTCGATCTTCACAACTCAAGGACACATATATATTGTTTTATTTATTTTTCGTTAAGTCGTATCACTAAGATAATGAAACCAAGCCATATATCCTCGTGTTCTTTTTTTATTTAAGCATTTAAGGGTCGTTTTCGTTTATTTTCTCGAGAGGGTATATATGTTATAATGGTACATATTCTAACCCATTTCAACCCCAATACCTCACATCACATATCAAACATGTAAAACAATCATCTCCGATCTCAATCCTAATGTCAAGGCTTATTATTACAACTCAATTCCCCCATGATATATTTAGTACCCTTTAGTACACAAATCCCGTGATCAAGTATAATTCATCGTATCATCATACAAAGCACACACATATATAACAAAGTACATCCATGGTATTTTAGGATCATAATTAGCATTAAATAGTATCTCATGTCCTAATGCATGCACCCATGCATATATTATCGAAATCATAGTTCCGTTATCGTCTTAACACATCAACCAAGCAAACAAGCATATCATCGCCCTCCTGACGGTATTCTTCTCACCATAATAATCATAACACATCATATTGATAAAATATTAAGCACGAGACGGATCGAGAGGGGTTAGGTTACCTTTGAAGCGTGTGTAATCCTAGTTTGCCTTAGAGTTCAAGAAACCCTAGGAAGTCCTTACACCCAAGACTTCCCCTGTTGCTCCCCTGCTCTATCACTTCCCTGAGCTCTTGCCACCATCTTCGTCGGAAAAGTCGTCAGAGATGCTAGTTTCACCGGAAAAGTTTTGTTAAGGTGTTTTAAACTTGTTCACGTATAAACTTTGCAACCCAAGGCACCCAATGTCACCAAGATACTTCACCTTGCTCTACCACCCTCCCTCATCGCTGGCCGTGGGATTTTGGCTGGAAAGTCTCCGAAAGTTTGTCGAAAACCTTCCACGAGGCGTTTCTTGAAGGTAGCTCGTAGGGGAGGTTAAGTGGAGCTTTGGGGCTACTGTTTCTCATCGTGGAAGGTTCCTGGTTGTCGCCGAAGTCCTCTAAAAGTGATGGAGATGCTGGTTTGTGGTAGTTGATGGGATGAGGTCGTTGGTGGCGGGTTTGATCTCGGTTTCGTTCACAGTGAGAGAGGCGACGTAAAGAAGAAGAGATGATGGTGGTGGATGATGGCGTGCGAGGTGGCTGTGATGATGGTGATGATCGTAAGATGGTGATGACGATGAAGTGATGGTGATGGTGTTGGTGGTTGGGGCAGTGTGGTGTGTGTGTGGTTCGACGACGGGGACGAAGGCAGTGTGAGGTGATGGTGGCGGTTTAATGGTGTGAGGTTGACGTTGATGATGGTGGTGAGGGTCGTACGGAGGTGATGATGGTAATGGTGTTACGGGAATGAGAAGAAAGGGAGTTATGGGGTAGTCGTTGGGAGTGACGGGGCTTGGTGGCTAGTGAAGATGGAGTTGCGGTGGTGATGGGTTGGCGTGGTGGTTTCAGGTGATGGTGGTGTACTGGTGGCGGTGTTGGTGGCGCGGTGGTGACTTGGTGGTGCGATGGTGATGGGTGCTCGGTGCTCGATGAAGTTGCAGGGAAAGAAGAAAGGGATGGTGAGAGTAAGTGAGTGAGTGGTGAAGTTTTGAGTGTCTTTAAAACAAATATACGCGGGACAAAATGATGGTAAGGAAATAGGACACTCAGTAACATTGAAAGGTGTGCGAACAAACGAATTGCAGACGGGGAAAAGTAGTGCAAAGTACACGGAGGATTAAATATATCCTCATTAAGTTTTCGTCATACTGTTATTTATCCCATCTTCGTAATATTGATCTTTCATTAATTAATTCGTGTTATCCAAAAATTATCAATATCGTATCCCATTTAGTAATCCAAATTTTTTGGGATTAAAGTGGTTATCCGTAACGCACAACATTCCTAACCTTATATTATAACGTAACTTTATAACATTAGTTATTCGTTACCTTTACTCGCGCGGTATAACGTTATCTATTCGTTATATTAATTTGTTTGATATAGTGTCACTCGTTATGTTATAATGTTATAACGTTGCTCGTTTGTTATATTTATTCACGCGTTCATCATGTACATACTTTACATATATTTTAAGTAGCGATATAACATTACTATTTTATTATATTTATTCGTATGTACTTTTTATATTAAATAGCGAAACTTAAATACGTATTTAGCGTATTTTTTAAAAGTATGAAATTTTGGGGTATTACAATATCGATTTCAGTGCTTCTCAATGAGCTTTACTTGGATTTAACAGAAAGCGACTCAGAACACCAATTACATGAGTAATGGTCGGTCTCGAGTACATCATCGCATACATCAAGCTACCAACCGCTGAAGCTATAACGTCCCGACTTTTCACATCAGATGACACGTGGGAGTTATGCCGTCACAGACCTAGTCTGTTACAAGGTGAAATAACCCCAACAGATTTAGAGTTACAGAAACCACGAAAATACATAAACATCAGATACATTAAATAATTTACACGTTCGAATACCTGTTTAAGTTACAGACTTGATCTCAAAATGAAGTACATGCTAATATTTCATTCAACAAAACTAGTGTTTGATTTGATACAATATCCATGAGTATAAGTGAAGATGTATATGAATACAGCTCACTCTAGGACCCTTCAGGCGCAGCTGGAGGTATGTCTGCAAATGAAAACACATAACCTGTGAGTAAGAAAAGGTCAATAACCTAAAGTATATAAGTTTCATTTACAGGAGGCTTCCGCTAATGGTTATGACGATCGACGAAAGTCCTTAAAAACATTTTGATATATATATATATTGAAAAAATATAAGTGCCATATCAAACAAGATCATTGTATATATATTTATACATCTTCATATCTCTTTTAAGTGTCTTTTCTTTACGTTCATTTAACAGTTTATGACTCATCTTGAAAGACACACTTAAGTAGATATGCATGACTCAGACTTAAATGAAAGGATATCAATCGTCGACCGGACAAGTCTATTTAAACACATATTCATTTTCTTTTCTGTCCGTATCTCTCGTGCGCTTGTCCATTCAATGTGGCTCGCGATATCATCATTGAGAAGGGCCTCCTTGCAGAGAGTCACCCGTGGCACTTACCATAAACGACCTCGTGATCAATGCCGCTAGTTTCCTCCCTAACTAGTTCCCTACTTGCCCGTCGTGATGACGAAAGAAAAATTATAACCAAAATTCAAAGATTGATATGAATGCCCAAAAGACTATCAAACAACCATTGATGATCCACTCGGATCCAAAAAGGGATATAAGACTCGACCCTCACAACTCAAGGACACGTGCATTAATTTATTTACTTATCTTTATTCGCATCGCAAAGATAATATAATCAAGTTTCACGTTTCCGTGTCCTTTTTATTTAAACATTAAGGGTTGTTTTCATTTATTTCCCGAGAAGGTACTAATTGTCGTGATCTATATTATAGTACCCATAACAAAAGTCGATCATCCAACAATCATCCCCGATCCCAATCTCAATGTCAAGACACGATATAAATATATATACATATATATATTTATAATTCCGATTCCTTAATATTTTCGTATATCACAATAGTATAAGATTATGCACACACGCCGTCGTGCACACACATACATTCTGTAATCTTAATATACACATAACTCTGCAATACATAACCAACACAAACCAATTATACACACCCATATATACACCCTTCACATATATAATCCTGCATAACCATCACCTATTTTTAACCCTTATCTCATACACATGAAACTGATCTCCAAATGCACATTGTAAAACACTTAATATACTCACACACATACACATGTTCTAATCTCAATAAACACACATACACGTCCACCATATATACACAAACACCCACTACAAAAATCCCAGCCATTTACGACAGTCATTTCCGTCGCAATTAGTGCTCAGCGACGGATTTGCGACTAAAAGTGACTGTCGCAAAATACCTAGTCACAGATTGTGTTTCCTTAGGCTTTGCAACGAAAAGAATGGCAGCTGCTAAATAGTGACAAAAGCTGTCGTAAATTTGTAACGGAAACCATTCTTTCGTCGCAAAATCTTATTCCTGGAATGGATTTATTTGCGATAAAATCCGTCGTAAATTAGCGACGAAATGGTATTTGGCCGTCGCAAAACTGATTTTCAGAAGAAAAAATAAAAAAGAAAAGAAAAAGAAAAAGAAAAGAAAAATAACTGAATTCGAGCCTCGCACATAATATATTTTGGGGTTTCAAACACACATCAAACACCAACCATATATGCAAATTACATATCATAATTTCAATTAAACAGGGTATATATATTATCATCCAATGGGAGAAAAACATCTAACAAAGAGTACCAAATGTCCAAGTTTAGAACACACAAATCTGCTCGGGCAAGCCGGGAGGGGACGGTGGATGCCGAGGCCGGTAAGGAGGTCAATCAAGCGGGATGTTACCGCACTCATACTGTTGCGACAGCCGCTGGATCAACTATGTCAGCTCGTCAATATGTGTTGTCAACACCGTATTGCTCCTCTTCAACTCGGCGAATTCACGTGGATCAACCGAAGGAGACCCCTTTCCACTCGAGGACTGTAACGTCTCGAGATACACGTCATGTGACACGTGGCTTTATGCCATCACGAACCTGGTTCATGACAAGACTAAATAAACCAAACGGGTTTAAAGGTATAGAGAGTCAAGAAAACTATCTATAATGCTTCAATTCATGCTGTTTAGCTATTACGAATTCAATTTACAATCATAGGACGGAAGCCATTGAGTTACACAGTTTGTGGCATAACTAGTACATCACATATATTACATATCCAAAATGATCATAGTTTCATTACAATATTTTTAAAAATATATAAGGAACTACAGTCTACACTGATCATCTGGTAACTCACCTGCAAACGGAATACATAACCCCTGAGTACGAAACTCAGTAACCTAGAGTATATGTCTCACATTTGTAGGGTACTCCCCCGACTATGATGAATCGATGAGTATCAGTAAAACATTTATACTTTTTAGGAAAATTGATATGCCGTACTACGTGTGAGTATTTTTATGATTTCACGTTTCTTATGTTCATTTTTTTTGTTAGCATGGGCCTATGACTCGAGAGTTTTTAACAGACAGACTCTGAATACAAAATTCGTCGATCATCAGTCGGGCTGTAAGAATCCAGCGATCCAGTACGTACTTACACCGATTGTACACCGTCTTACACTTTAGTGGGAAAAGTGCGCTTCCAATGGGCCCTATTTGCCTCTCATTGGGATAGATTTAGGCCTCCCTGCAGAGAGTAGCCAGTGGCCTTGCCACATCCGGTATTGAAGCCGTTACATGCATACTAAGAGGATGGGGGCTGTCGAACGCTCCCTAACTAGGTTCAATTCACCCTTGACGATGACTCAAGAAGTTTGGCTAGAATTCAGTCCCTAGGACTTTCACTTGACATTCGATAGAATCCAAGAAGGGACACCAGGTACGATCTTCTTCTCAACAGTTTCAGCAAAGGGAGATGATGGCAGTCTCCAAAATGCTTCCATGAAAGTAAGACAGAAGACTTGACATTTCATGAACCATGTACAGTGTTCAGCCTTTTTATTTGATAAGGTATTCATCGTTGGTTTGCATTTCGTTTATTCGAATGTTCCGCAATGTAATTCCCAACTCATTTCAATGCTTTCTTAGGCATGCATTTTGATGATTTCATTTAGCGTTGTTCATGCATTATAGATCACCTTGTATCTGTATATTTGAGCATAATGTTTATTTATAATACGTAATAGTGTATGATTTGAGTTGTTATTATCTTGATAGTTTATTTTGCACCTGTCACGGCGCGATAGAGGTATCGTATAGTCAAACATGAATAGTTAAAATCCAATTTTCTATACAAAGGTTCATGTATCAGATTTGCGCGTTTAGGTTAATCCTTAACGACAAATGTGCGTTATGTTTACCAAGGATCGGGGTCCCGTGCCTCACTCACCGGGGAGGGGGTCCAAGGGGGTAGCGCCCCCTGGCGGGATGCGAGGACAGTGTCCTCGTTAGAAAAAAAATAATGGTGTTTGACATACCGGGGTGTTCTGTCTTCAAGACAAAGCCCCGTCTTTGATTTCAGCATTGTATGGCCGCACGCATCATTTTTAATATTTCCTAAACGTATTTTCATGCCCAAATATGCAAGATCAGACCTTAAGGTTGACATTTGAAGTCGATTTCGACCTCGGGAATTTTTTGCTGTAAGCTGCGCAAGGTCGCGGGCACGTCACGCCCGCGACTGAGCCCGTTGCGGGCGCGACGATCCGGGGATGCCAAACATGTAGGATTTTTACATCAAACTTCCACAAAACCATTATACGACATCATCAACGTATGAACACATCCTATTATGATCATAACTCAGCAAAATCAAGGTCTTTAACACGCACGAGCAGAATTGAGGTCATGAACGAATATAAACGTCTCGTATCGGGTTTGGTTACCTCAAATGCTCGTTTTCCCTCGACTAGCTACTGTCCTCTGCTTCTTGGTTCGTCAACTCCTCGCCACGTCCCGCCGTGTCCTACCCCTGGCGTGGCTGTTGAAAGTGATGATGATCGTGATAGCCCAACTGCTTGACTGATGATGATGATGGCACGGCTGAGGCGAGTCCTTAGTGGTGGTTTGGTTTTGGTTATGTGAGGGAGGAAGAAGATGATGATCTGCTTGTTTGGTGAAGGGAGTCGTGTGATGGTTTTGGTGAAACATGGGATGGTGGCAGTGTGATGATGAGGCATGGTGGCGCAGCGGCTTCCATGGTGGGCGGACAGCATCCGTGCGCAGGAAAATCAACAGTGCGACGCCGAAAGGGAATTGCAGAGAAATGAAACGGAGGGAGTGTGCGTTATATTTATATATATGTATATATAATTCGAATTCGTTCCCTCGTTTGCTTTTTATCAGTCTATTTTTATCCATATTTCGTTATATTATTTTATCGAAAAGTTCGCTTGCAAATAGACAATATTATTTCTAACTTAGTGACATTTGTTTTGCCGAAAATTTCGAATGTTTTCGAGACCGTATTTTATTAACCCAAATACGTTTATTACATCGCTATAGCGTTACGTTATACTATTGTACGTTTATTATGTTTAACGCGTACTTTTATTAAATACTTACGTTATTGATTATATAACGTTACGTTTAACGTTATATTTTATTCGTTTGTTAATATATATAGTGTTTTGTTCAACGTTATATTATACGTTCATTTATTAATACATTGGATATTTTTAATACCAAAATTTCGGAGTATTACAAGGACAGTGTGTCCTTCGAGTAGAACATGGAGCTGACAAACCCAAGACCATACACGCGTTCTTTCTTGCACCCATCCGCTTGGAGGTACGTTTGGCCCTGCGCGTCGCTGATCGCCATCTCGGTCGGTTATGTACTGAGCTGCATCTTCACAAATAGTCGATCCATGAGCTTCTTCTCCAGTGTGGAGTGATGACAAAAAAAAATACACGCACGCACACTCACACAAATATATATATATATCTCGGATACTTGCCATTTGATTGAAAAAAATAGTTCACTTAATTCAGTTACTTATTAACAAAAAAAATAAAAATATTAGGAGCTACAATCTTTAAAAAAACAGTAAACTTATCGATCTCTCCTTCAATCTCTCGTGTCACCACACCACCTCGCAAGGCTCGCCCCCCTTCTTAGTGTGTATCTTATCAAATACCTCAATTTTCTTCGATTTTCTCATCAACTGTTTTTTCTGCCAACAAATAATCCATAAGACATCACAGAGTGAACATTCCAATCGACGATAAAATTAAAAAAATAAATTTATCCACAATTAAATTTGCTTAATTAAACAAGTTACTTACCATCTTCAAGGCGACACTGATCGTAAACACCGATCCCTGCGAATTCTTCGCCTCTGCTTTGTTCCTGTTCTCTTGAATACGCTGAGATCGGTCTTGAAACTGTTGCGACTTCCACAGCACCTTGAGAGCCTCCTCTATCTCGTCATCGCACCAGAGGAACTTCTTCCCCTTTTGTACAGCTCGCTTCAATTTGTGCACGCTGTCACGAACTCGATCGATCATCTTTATCCTCCATATGGCCATGAAGAGAAAATCGCTTGCACCAGAGTGTGCTCTTACTTCCAACGGTACTACTCCTGCAGCTCCAAAGACAAAATTAATAAACGATTATGGTTAATGACGACAATAAGAACTATATAAAAACCAAATAAATAGATGTAAATTTTATAATTTCAGATCTTAGCCTGAAGTATCCCCAAATCTTATCCCTCGTCCATTTAGGGATGTCGGTCCAGTATGTTTAGGGACTAGCATAACAACTCTTGAACGACTTCGTGACATGGTATACCACAGAGTGATCATGAAACTTAAAAAATCACAAGGAACCGAGCATCATATATTTGAGAGAAATTCAATTTTAAAGTAAACATAGGAATATTATTAAAGGTTGAGTGACAAAAAATACATACCAAAGATCACCATCGGGGTCCAATGTAAGCCCAGACGATATCCACCAGCATACCCATCATCAATCCCAGCCGCTGATGAAAATGATGAGTTATTAGGAGAAGGCACCGACCTTGAAGCAGATGATGGAGGAATCGGTGATGACAATGCTGAATCTCGTCGTGGAGGTGCTAGTGGAGCAGAAAATCGACGAACAACCCCTCCTCTAGCAATAGACTCCTGTATGGTGATGGTCCCTCGATCGCGAGGCACTCGTCCATAGGTAGGTATTGGCATCGGCTCCTCTGTATAAACATCCTCCATCTCCTCATCGAGTCCGATCTCGTGAAAATCCCCCTACATCTCCCATGACGTCGTCTGCTAGGGGGGTGAATCATCAGTCTCTTATTTATATTTTCTTTAACCAGATATTTGCATGTGTTTTGTATTTAAAAGATGAACGAAAAATCAAAAAAAGAAAATAGAACTTATTAAATTTACCTACAGCCCTCTGTGAATGATCAGAATAGTCCCTGCCCCTACCAGAATCTCGTCGTGATATCTACAAGTGAAAAATAAAACAAATATAAACTCATAATCAACACATTGAGAAGATAGAATGAAAGATTTATATAGAAACACAAACAGAAACTTATGTTGTTGTATGTATAGGTTTTTACTATATATCTAAAAGTTATAGGTATGGGTCTATACTCTAATCATTTTCATTTTCATCGCCATCATCATCATGTTATCATCGTCATCGTCATTGTCGTCGTCGTCATCCTCATCCTCTCCCATGTCCTCGTCGTCCAGATTCTCTTTCTTGGCCTCCTCGTCCTCATTCTCTTCTTCTTCCTCGTTATCTTCCTCGTTCTCTTCGTCAAGGTCATGGTCATCAAAGACAAGTGAGACACCTGTATGAGAAGTGTCTTCTTGTCATCTTCAATGAGTGCATCTATCATTCCTCGCGCCTTCATCCTAAATACCGTCCACCAATGATCTCAAGTCTTAGTGAGGTTAGGATAGGGAGCATAGCATACTTGAATAGTTTGATTTACCAATATGAAAGGATAATAGCCCCCACGATACTTCTTGCTGCAATTATGAGTGACATGAAAGTAATCGGGATTGGAAGAGAACATACGAGCACGCATCTCATCACCGTCATAGATAGGGATCGGGTCATCATAATCAACCTTATTCTTCGAGAACCCGCATCTATTGGCTCGAAACAAATGTTCATAAGGCAAAAAACGACGATGACAATCAATCCATGTCTGCTGTCTACTATTCTTCAGAGTGAAGGATTTGGTGTGCTCCAATCTTCCAGCTGTGCTCCAACCAGAAAGCATTCCATAAGCCGAAAAATCACTAACTGTCCATAACAACACTACCCTAATCTAAAAGGTCTGCCTCACACAAACATCATAAGGGGACTCACCAAACATCCACAGATGAGTCAGCTCTTCGATCAAAGACTACAAGTAAACATCTAGGTTCTCCTTCGGACTCTTCGTCCCTGAAATGATCATGGAAAGCATAATGTATGGAGTCTTCATACATATCCCCGGTGAAAGATTATACGGAGTCAACATCACAGGCCAGAGTGAGTACTCAGCCCCGGACTTTTTGAAAGGAGCAAACCCATCGGTGCATAACCTCAAACGAACGTTCCGAGGTTCAGCAGAGAACCAAGAAAACTCCTAATCCAAATGTTTCAATGCTTCACTGTCTGAGGGATGTGACATCACGTCCTCAAAGCTTTGGTTACTGGTGTTCCAAGACATCGCCTTGGCTACGCTCTTGGTTGTATACAAATGTTGTAACCTCGGGATGATGGGGAAGTAACGCAGCACCTTATGAGCAACACGCTTCTTATCCCAAAGTTTATCCTTGTATCTTCGTGCCCTACGGTTGGAACACATCTCCAAGTTCTCTGCATCTTTCCAGAACAGCATGTAACCATTGAGGCATATATCTATCTTCTTAACAGGAAGAATGATGCCTCTCATCAGTCGGTTAGTGGAGTACAATGCGTCCTTCATCACATTGTCTTCTGCACAAATGTCTTTTTCAACAACGCCGTAATGGCATCAGTCGCCCCATACGGTATGTTGTACTCATACTTGATGTTCAACAACCTGGAAGCAGCCTCCAATTGGGACACGCTGCAACCGGGGATACAAGGGCTCCTTAGCACCACTCAACACATCAAAGAAAGGTTTGAAAGTACGCGACGGACTATCATCGAAATCCTCCATCGTCTCGTGATCTACAACCCTGGAAAAACCAGACCCAAACCCATTCACAACCATATCCTCATACGGATTTGAATGCATCATTATTGAGGCTTTCCTTTGCTCAGTCTCACCCTGTTGTATCCATATCGAGTAGTTGGACACAAACCTCCGCTCATATAAGTGCACTATCGCTTCATCTGCCGTTTGATATATCCTATTGTGGCAGTTGACACAAGCGCATCTCAAATGTCCAGAATAATTGAAAATCTAGTTCTCAAGGGCGAAGTTCACAAACTTTTTCATATTTGTAGCAAACACGGTGTTCAAATGCCCATCAACAAGCCGCTCATACATCCAGGATCTATCATAAAATCATGATAAATCCGACCCCATCTTTTGGTTCTAATGAACATGATTCATGTAAGTTGTATAAATCATAAATCGCACGCTCTGTATGATTTAAGTTGTTACAATAATTTAGGATATATATAAAATTTTATTAAACAATCTTCACTTTCACTAAGGTTGAAAATATTAGGTACATCTATCCAACAAAAACACATCAACATAAAATATCCCAATAATCACAATCACAATCGCAATCTACTTCCATCTATCTCTCGATCCCTCCGAAACAAATCGATAATCCAAACAAGCCCGATAATGCATCCAATGAACTCATTCATCCAAACCATTTCCAAAACAACCAACAATGAATATTAACTAAAATTTAAACGATAAATAAAAATAATTTGACTTAAAAGTAAGAAATTTTACAGTTCAAGGTTTTCATATCTATCTCCCACTTGAGATCGAAAGGCGTCGTCCGACAGGAGATGAAAGCGGCTATCGACAGGAGATGATGGCGACGATCGACGGCGATGACATAGTCTACAGGACCTGATGGCGGCAACCGGTGAGGTGGGGCGACTGTGGGAGAGAAGAGGGGCGGCGAGGCTAGTATGGGAGAGGAGAGGAGAGGCAAGGCCGAAGTTTGTGGACGACGGTGGAGAGATTACGACGATCGGAGAGACGACGACAGCCAGATTTCGTGGACGACGACGGTTGTTCGTGGTGTTTGTTGGGTTTGTGGACGATGGAGAAATGAGATTTGGGTGTGTTCTTTTCGGGGTATAGACAGAGTTAGCGACGGAAGATGAGGGTCGTCACTAATCTGCAACGGCAAGTGCTTTGCAGTCGCTGTTTTGCGACGGGACCGTCGCTGATTTGCGACCATCGACTTATCTGTTGCTAAATATTATTTGCGACGAGAAGTGGATTTTTCTGTCGCTAGTTAGCGACCGATAATAACTAAGTTGTCGTTAATAGGCCGTTTTTTTTGTAGTGACCTAACATTGTCAAACTTGAACACACCCGCATAATCCTCACACACTCATCACCAATACACTAACTTAATATACGCATACATGTCCTGTACACTTTCCTCACCAATACATTAATATATTTGACATACACACATATTCGGTACCTTGCACTAATACACGCACAATCCCTCACCTGCATAACCCTCAACCCACAAAGTTATCCATATGCACACCTACACTATGCACGGCCAACTCTAACACCCACACACACGTACACAGTTCACACCCAATACACCATAATGCACACATGAGCCCTACACAGCCGGACCATCATGCACACCTGAACCTAACCTGCAACAGTCACTATAACAAACCTAAGTAACACATTCGACGCCTTATGCACACATATATTGTAACGTGCCAACGTTTTATTACTTATTAATAATACATATGACGTCATTGTCGTTGGATCCAACGCCTCAATTACACAAAATTATATTTCCTGACTTAGTCATAAGAATTAAGTTAAGTTTAGTTATATATCATTAGTTTAAAATATTTTGATGCACTCAATCATAACTCAGAATATCACCTTTGCAACAGAATTTACATTTCTTTCTGAGATCAGAATATCTTTCATACATAAGCTACAACTACCATCAAACCTTAGGTCACACTTCTCCTTCAAGTCTTGCTCTTGTAACAAAAAGAAGAACAAAGACACAGGAAAATAGTAACCGTGAGCTATAGGAGCTCAATAATGTGTCGGCCCCCTTACCAGGGGTTACATGAGAGAAGAAGGTAATAAAAAAAAGGATAAATGATCACTTGGATCCTCTGTTTCAGCACTCTGGAATTATCACATCAATCTGACATTCACAATTATCATCACAAAGCATACCAGTAATTCAGCCTAGTCACATAAATACACTTCACATCACATAACAACGCTCAAAACTACGCGTCCATCGATACTCCAGGCATTATGAACGTCAACACTACCGTCATTCTCTTTATGATATGACAAGCAAGACCTCCATATCATACAAACCGAAATAATGTCACTGTGACACGACAGATCCTCAGTTCAAGTCTTACGTACTGCTGCACTTAACACCTCACTCAAAACTTTGTTATATAAGATCATTATGTTAATCACACAGAGATGACAGGCAATAGATATCCTCAATGTTATAACTGTTTCTTTTGCGAGACTTATACAATTTCATATGTAAGTTCTCTTCAACTTTATCAAAAAAGGACATCCGCGAAAGAGGATCAGCCAAACCGGAGCCCAGGGTCCCCTGCAATGAGATACCCTCATGCCAAAACGATCTCACAAGGTCGATGAAAAAATGTCACCACTAATTCACTGCATAACATATACGATTGACACAACGCTTTTTGTGTTTTATACCACTAAGTTAACTCACCAATTATGGATTTACACTCCTTTCACACATTCACCCTTATTATACTAACAGATAAGACATAATATACACCATGCAACAACACTCCACAACACTCAGAATGTAATACACAGCACGCAGCAGTTGCTGTCAGTATTTTACATCAGCCATATTTAGTGAGTACGTCTAAACATTCCAATACATATTATTATACTCACGATATAATAATACGCATTGCCACACATAATAAATCTAAACGTTATCTTTTTCCACGGTTATTCACATGCGCATGCTCAGCCTCGTCCTTAAGTGACAAATGAGCAGCGTCTCCAAGTCCTATAATATAATAGGATACGCGTATTAAGTCACACCCTCGTGAATGATTGTTCACGTTATGGTGTTAAGCATATTTCTTTTTACTTCTTAAAAAACCGACATAGTAATATTATGTGGTGGTGCCAAATTTTGAGAAAAATCTTTGATACTTATTTTTATGGTGTATGATGATGATATTATGTATTTATCATCATTAGAAGTATTTGTGAATATTTGGAGTAGTTTCGGGGTCTAAACGACTCATTTTCGGATTCTGTTCAACATGACCCTTTGACACGTATAAATCTATAACTTTTTGTATACAGTTCCAAAAATTCTTTCGTAAAATTGTACATAAACTAGACTCTATAATATTTCCATTAAATTTGATTTTTTATCATGAAACTTTGTTAATAATAGCAGTTTATTCGTTCAATTTTATATTTTCTATTAGATCAAACAGTTTGACCTTGTTTCACTAATCAGTTCATAAATCCTTACATACAAATCCAAATCTAGATTTTTAAACTGCTCTGAAAACTAGAATTCAAGAGCTTTCAATTGATATAAAGCTCGTTTTCTAAATATTTCTGTGTAATTTTTGATCAAGTCACAAAGTGGTCCCTGTAATCAATTTTTATTGATTAATATTTTCACACGTTTTGATTTATATCCTGAGATTCACATTTTCAAATCATAATTTATCAAATTTATCAAAAACTAAACATGTGAGGATTCAATATGTATTGAAATTAAAATTTATCACAAACCTTATGATTTTTCATAAAATTTCCAAACAAGATGATCACCTTCTCTTATAAATGATGAAAACTCCTCGTCGCCTTGTAACCCTAACTTCTCCTCTTCTCCTCAAACTCTCCTTGTTCTCTTCTCTTGCTTATCTCTTCTCATGCATGACAAGGAGTGCTTTTATGTTTGTAAGTAGTTTTTTAAAAAGAATAGAGCTTGTACTTATAGGAAAGTAAATCAATTAAAATAGTTTTAATGGATAATCAGTGGGTATTTAGTGAGTAATTATTCGATAATTAATGGATACCGGCGGAGTTTTCTAGTAAAGTTCTAAAGAATCAAAAACAGCATTTTTCCAGCTTAGCTTAAAGAATGCTAATCGTATACATCTTCGTTCTTGTAAAAAGTATATAGCATTTAAATACGAGAATGGGCTAAACTTTAGGTTTCAGCTGGTATGAATCTTGGGTCGTCCAACTCTAGTGCTGATGTTTTCATGGAGGTGACCCTGAATCCTCAAGCTACGTCCACTGTTGTTGATGGTGCTGCTACGAAAGATAAGGTCTTTGTTAATGGAACTTCCACTGCCCCTCCCAATCCTGTTGGTTTTGGGGAAAATGAAGTTGGGTTTCATTTAATTTAGGTGGAGTAAAAAATAAAATAAAAAAAATAAGTGTCAAAGTTAGATTTAGGTTATTTTTGTATAAATACGATATACTCGTATTAAGACCGTATTTTCCTCTATTTGCGTATTAGGGTTGCATTTCATTCATATTTTGTATTTTTTTATTATATCATCAACCAAGCCTTTTAACCCCGTAAAATAAATTATAACGTACGATTATTTACTATTTACATTATTTATTGTGAAATTAAATTTTACGGATTTTTTCTGGTCCTTACCATATTTTGGTCATGATTTTTTACAAACGAATTTTATAACCCCATTGTATAAATTATGACGTTTAGTAATATAATATTTTCGTTATTATTTGAGGAAAATAAATTATCTCAAATTTTTCGGGACCTTACATATACACGGCCACGATAATCACAACACACGCACAGTCACGCAACACAGCGCATAAATCGAGGGAGAGAGAGAGAGGAGTAGGTTACCTTGTTGTGCGAAGACCTAAGATCACTTTAACTCGAGAAACCCTAGAAGTACTCCCCAAGAGACAACGACGCTACGCTCCTTTATCTCTCGCTACTACTGCAATGATGGTCTCGGGAAAAGGAAGTAAATGGCGAGATGGTAATGGCCTCATGATGGTGTTTTGAAGGAGCTTGGTGAGGGCTTTGGTGTGGTTGCAGCGATGGAGAGCTAGGAAGAGTGGAGCGAATAAGAGGATAAAGAAATGAAAGTGATTGAGGGAGAGGTGATGTGGGTATCTCATGGAAAGGGATTTCGGCTGCTGCAAGGGAATTTTGTGGGAGTATGTGCCACTTCTCAAAATATCTGATTTCTCCTATCTTAAATAAGCCTAGTCAGTATATCATTTATCCACGTTTCGTAGTACGGATTCACAGATAATTAATCCGAGTCGATATAATTATCCCAATATTTTCAATATTGTATCCCATTTAATAATCCATATTTTTGGGATTAAAATCGTAAACCTTGGCACACAACATTATTAACGTTATAACATTACAACGTTATTCATTCATAATATTTATTTTTGCGTTCATTTAACACATACTGTTCATATATTTAAATATCGAAAATTTTGAGATATTATAGAAGTATAAGGAACTCGTGACATGCACTTTCTCTCTTCTTCTGTAGAAGGACTTTTATCAACACTCAACTTAAGGTGTGAAGCTATAGGAGAGCTCATCACTTTCGTATTTTTCATGTTAAATTTCTGAAGTACTTTCTCAATATACTTCTCCTGCGATATCCACAGCTGCTTGGCATCTCTGTCTCGAACAATTTTGATATCAAGGATCTTCTTTGTTGGCCCTTTATCCTTCATAGCAAAGGACTGACTCAACTGTTTCTTCAACTTGTCAATACGAAAAGTATTCTTGCCAACAATCAACATGTCATCAACGTATAATAGCAGAATAATGAAGTCATCTGCTGAAAATCTCTGCACAAATATACAATGGTCGTCTTTGATCTTGTTGTTGCCATGCTGCTTCATAACACACTCAAACTTCTTGTACCATTGCCTTGAGTCTTGGTTCACGCCATATAAACTCTTTCTCAATTTGCAGATGTAGTCCTCTTTTTCCTTCACAACAAAACCCTTTGTTTGCTCTATGTATATCTCTTCTTGTAATTGCAAATCACCATACAAGAAGACTGTGTTGACATCCATCTGCTCAATCTCCAAGTATGGGCTAACTGTAAAGCCTGGAACCATACGAACGGACAACAACTTCACAACTGATGAGAATATCTCTTCAAAATCAATGGCCCTTTCTTTGGGTAAACCCCCTAACAACTAGTCAGACTTTGTACCGCAACTCTGAAGTTAGCTCATCTTGCCTCAACTTGAATTCCCACTTATTTTTCAATTTTTTTCTACCTTTAGGTAGCTTCACCAAGTCAAAGGTATGACTGTCATAAGGCGATTTCATCTCATCCTGCATGGCCTCAAGCTATTTACTCTGACATTTATCGCCTAAAGCCTCTGAATACGATTCTGCTTCACCTACATCAGTCACTGTCACATAGTGATCTGGAGGATATCTGGTAGACGATTGTGGATCTCAAGCTGACCATCGGAGTTGAACATTCTATGGAGCAATTTGCGGGACCTCTGCTGGGACCTCTGCTACAATCTATGGTTTTGGAATGACATCATCAATGTCAACTGACTCTAGGACATGCATCTCTTCTGGACCACCTTGTTCGTTTTCCTTAACCTTCATGGGCACATGTGCATGAGGAAGTGGATCCGAATCAACTAAATCATCATTGACCTGTGACACTAAAATCTCTGATTTCTCAATGTCCCGAATAGTTTGATCTTCCATGAACACAACTTCCCTACATTTTACAAGTTTCTTCTCAACTGGATCGTAGAACTTGTAGTTGAACTCTCCCTGTCCATAAACAATGAATATACACTGTCGAGATTTCACATCGAGTTTCGATCTCTCATCTTTGGGTATGTGAACAAATGCATTGCATCTAAAAACACGCAAGTGATCATAGGAGACATCTTTTTCTGTCCAAACACAGTCAGAAACATCAAGATCCAAAGGAATGCGAGGAGTAAGGTTAATAACATGAACAACAATATTTAAAAAAGTAAAACAATTCGAAATTGAATGCATTCTTTGCCGTAGCACTAAGTGAATAAGTTTTTGTTTTATCAGACTGAAGTAAATTCCCATTGGCAGTAGATCTTATATTTAAAGCCTCATCCCAAAAGGACCTCGATAACCATACCTATGAAAGCAAACATCTCACCCTTTCAACTAGTGTTCTATTTATTCTCTCAGCCAATCTATTCAAATAAGGCGTCTTAGGAGGCATCTTTTGATGTCTGATAACCTACCGTTTGAAATACTCATAAAAAAGACCATAGTATTCTTTCCTGTTATCAGTTTTGATGCATTTCAGTTTTGATGTATATCTGTTTTCTCCGTATTTGTCTCTCAACTAAGACATGATACTGTTTAAAGAATCTAACACTTGGTCTTCATACTTCAAGGTGTAAACTCATGTTTTCCTTGAGCAATCATCTATGAAGATAACGAAATAAAGAAACCCACCAAGTGTTCTCGTCTTCATAAGATCACAAACATCAGAATACACCAAATCAAGAATACCTGACTTTCTGAAAGGAAGAGAACTTTTGAAAGCAGCCTTGCTCTACTTCCCTGCTAGGCAATGAAAACACCTCTTTAACGTTGGGTTTTTCAAACCTGAAAGGAGTTTCTTCTTAGTGAAAAGAGATATTCCCTTCTCACTGATATGGCTAAATCTTCTATGCCATAACTCTGCTTTCTCTTCCTTATCAACAGTACCAATACTGTCACCACATAACTTTGTTTGTGCGATATACAATGAGGAGTGTTTAGTTCCTCTAGCCACAACCAAAGAACCTTTAGTGAGCTTCCATCAGCCATCATAGAAGGTACTACAAAAACCGTCATCATCCAGCTTACCTATGGAAATCAAATCCAAACAAATATCAGGAATATGTTTTATATCATGCAAAATTAATCTCGTACAGTTACTGATCTCTAGGCATACATCCCCGATGTCTACAACTGTTCCTAGTTCATTATTTCTCATCGTCACAGGAACATTGTCACCTATCCAGTAAGATATGAATAAATCGCTACAAGATGTAGCAAGAACCGATGCACCATCAATCACCCAACTGGTCTCATGACACATAAAATTCACATCACCATCAAACACAAGAAAAAAACCATTAGAAACTATCAACACTCGATCATCATTCTTATCTATTTCAGACCTTCTTTCCTTACCATGATTATTCAACTCTCTCTTCAGAACAAGGTAGAATTTCTTAAGATGACCTCTCTGATGACAATGATGACATTCAACATTCGTATACTTGTTTGACTTACCTTTGTTTTTGCTTCGACTCTTACCCTGTTCATCGAACCACGATTGTTGCTTCTATCTCTGTACTCAACAACAACCAAGGCATCTTAATGCAAAGAACTCCCTTGTGTCTTTTTTTCTCATCTCTCCATTCAAAATACTACTCTTAGTGAGATCCATGGTAATAGTATCATTTGGAGCAGAATTAGACTACGAAGTTCGAAAAGTCTCCCATGAAACGGGTAAAAGTTCCGAGTAGCCATAAAGCTTGGACTTCATCATCAAATGTGATCTTTATCCCATCCAACTGATTTTTAATTTGCACATAGCTATTCAAATTATCGGCTAACGAAGTACCACCACAATATCATCGTAATACCCCAGAAACTTTTCGATATCTTAAATAAATATAATTTCATATTATTATATATTAGATAACAAACGATCGAATATAACATTATAACGTAACGTTATATATTTAAATATACGATTAAAAATAACGAGGACGTAACGTTACGAACGTACGAATACTATAACGAACACGCATCGTTCAACAAAACGTTATAACGATGTAATGTATGCGTTTAATAAGTGAGCGTATTAAATATAGAGTATGTGTAACGTTATCAATATTCGTATCTGGGTTAATAAAATACGGTTTCGGAAACATCCAAAATTTTCAGCAAAACGAATGTCATTAAGTTAGAAATAATTTTATCTAATTACGGATATATTTTTCGATAAAATAATCAAACGAAATATGGATAAAAATAGACTAATAAAAAGCAAACGAGGGAACGAATTCGAATTATACATATAAAAACATACATTCCTTCCGCCATTTCTTTTCTCTGCAAAGCTGCTTCTCCTTTCGGCGTCGAAACGGACCGCGGTGTCCGCCCATCTTCATTCCTGCTCCACGCCTCTATCGTCTCATATCTCCTCAACCCCGCGCCCAAACCATCACTCGATCCCTCTGCTTCATCAAACACCAGCCAGCTCACGCCACCAGCCAAGCCGCCACCTCGTATCATCACCATTTACAGCCTCGCCACCACAAGTCACCATTGTCGTCATCGTCGACTTTAAACGGCAGCAGCAACATCACGAGAAGGACAGTAGCAGTGGTGACGAGCAAGAAGCCAGTAGACGAGAAACACGTCGAGGAAAACGAGCTCTTGAGGTAACCTAATCCGTCCCGACACGTTTACATTTGTTCCGATCATGCTTTCTATACGAGAGCCTTTGGATTGTAAATGTGTCGTGTCATATGCTTGGAAGAAAAGGTTTTATGCGTGTAATACATCGTTAGAAGAATTCGCAAGGGCTGACTGTAAACTTCCTGCATTTTCAACAAACCAGAATCGTCGCGGCCGCATGGGTGCTAGTCGCGCCCGCGACTGGCTTTGCCACACCCGCGACCTTGCGCTGTTTACAGTAGATATCTTTTTGAGGTTGAAATCAACCTCAAACATCAACCTTAAGGTTTGATCTTGTATATTTGTGCACAAATATGCGATCAAGGAATATTCAGAATAATGCATGCGACCATGCAACGCTGAAATCAAGGACGGGACTCTATTTAATTCGATTATTCTGAAATGTGGGAAACCGTTGTGATCGAACAAAACACACAACAACTATGTTTTACAAATAAACAATATATTCCTATATATATATGCAAGGAAATTTTACGATGTATGAATAGTATCAAATGAAATTATCGAACACACCCCAAAGGGAGTACTGTCGGAAGTGAGATTATAATGCTTGATGACACGGAAGAATGAAATACGAACCGACAACGAACACGTATTCAAACATATAAGCTGAACATGGTATAAGTGTCCTGGTCTATCAAATCTTTTGTCATACTCTCTTGAATGTGGTCTGGGAATGAGCTCGGCACTGCTATCATGTCCCTTTACTGAAATTATTGAAAAGAAAGTCGCACTTGGTGTCCCTTCTTAGAATCCATCGAATCTCAAGTGAAAGTCCTGGGGACTGAATTCTAGCCAAAATCTTTAAGCAATCGTCATGGGTGAACTGAAATTAGGTAAGGAGCGTTGGATAACCCCCATCCTCTTAGCTAGGAAGGTTTCCAATGAGAGGCACATAGAGCCCGTTGGAAATACATTACTGGTCACTCTCTACTGGAGAAGTTCAAATCTGTTCCAATGAGAGGCACATAGATCCCGTTGGAACTAAGTTACTATCTCTTTCAATCAACAAATTCCTGTAGCCCTGTTGACGACTGACGAGCCTTGTATTCGGAGTCTGTATACTGGAGTATCTCGAGTCACGAGCCCATAATAAAAACGTTGAACGCAAGAAACATCAATTCATATAAACATGCGTATATGATATGGCGTACATATTTTCTACTAAATATAGAAATGTAGATGTTTACTGGTACTCACCGATTCGGCATAGTTAGAGGAGTAACCTACAAATGTGAGATATACAGTCTAGGTTACTGAGTTTTATACTCATGAGTTATACATTCCGTTTGCTGGTAAGTTACAGGACAACCACGGAAGATGTTAGATTCCTTTTGTATTTTGGATGATGTAATGAAACTCGGGGGATTATGGATATGTAATATATGATATGTACTGATCACGCTATCAAGTTGTATAACATATTTGCTTTCACACTGCTGTAAGAAAAGAACATGTGTTTGCCAAACATGATGGATTGAAGCCTCACGGATATTTTCCTTCACTCTTGATACCTCTAAACCCGTTTGGTTGTTTAGCCTTGTCACGAACCGGGTTCGTGACGGCATAACGCCACATGTCCCATGACGCGGAGCTCGGGACGTTACAATCGCAAAGGCATCATCTTTATAATCATAAACAACTTGTCGTTCCCGATCTTTCGAGCATACAATTGCTCGAGCTTAATCTACAAGGTGCGAGCATGTGTGTTCCCTAGAACATGATTCAACACATTGTCATCAACTTACTGATCATAAACAACTTATTGTTTCCGGTCTTTCGAGCATACAATTGCTCGAGCTTAGTCCACACTATCTGATGTAAGTACAACCTTGACGATGCAAATATGAAAGGGTCAGTTCTATAACTAATGACAAATGCATCTCTTGATTCGATATTATGGAAATGACTGTACTAATTATAACAACAAGGTTGACCTTATTCTTATAAAAACGAGAAGTGAGTGATGAGTACACTAGCTTGAAGAAAATATTTCATTTTTGTAATAAATAGAGTTAAGATTATTAAAAATATTATGAATATATATCTTTTACTCCCTTCATCCCAACATATATGTCACATTTTGATTTTCTATATTATTAAACTCGTATTTTGAGAAGATTCGTTTTTCATTTCGACGATACGATAAAATTACGACATTATTGTAAGGTCGAAGTATAATAATTAAACTATCATTGATATTTTATGATAATTTTATTAAAAATGATATTTGATCGTCTCACGATACGAATCAAAATTCCAATCGATATATGCGTATAATTAAAATGTTGTATCTATTCTGAATAAAGGGTGTAGTTGCTTACAATTTCAAGTTCTCAGAACTTATCAGCTTAGACTTTTATAAAAAAATTAGATATAACTCAAACATGAATTCTACTAAAATTCAATTAGAGTGTGGATTCTCTCTCCGAGTGCTCCCCGAATCGTGATGAGATATATCCAAGCCGATGTTTCGATGGCTAGATATGTAGTCCTAGACGCACATGATCAATACAATCACGAGCTGGTTGCAAAGGGAAGTTGGTTGTTTGAGAACTCACTGTCACAAATTAAGGGGAGATCCCTTTGTGAATTTATCCCGACCCCTCATGAAATTAAACCTGTCTTTCAAGACGAGTTTAAATCCTTCACGAAGTATAAGTCAATGTTTATCAGCTTGATTAATTTGCATGTAACGTGGACTTCTCAACTAACCAAAAAGAACATTTCTCTTTTTATTTAAAATTCCAATTTTACTTACACAAACAAATAAAATCACCAAAATAGATTTTACAGCGGAAAATAAGCCGACAAAATCCAGATTCTGAATATCAGAATCAGATCAGTTCACTCCCTTGATTTACATTCTCCAATTCAAAGTCAACAACTTCCTACTCCCAAAAAATACTGACCTTTCAAAATACAAAAAATCAATTCAAGAACCAAAAGGCAAACCAAATCAAAGGGCAACACCGTCATTTCCAGTCCCCTAAGCCCCAAAATCCCAAAGATGTATTGTCATGTCGCCGCTGCTTGAACCCGCCACGTGTCTATCGTTGGCGGCGAGTGCAGAGACTTCCCCGATTCTCTCTCTAAAGCTGAACAGATGCTCCCCACGCTCCGTTTCCCACGCGCGTATAACACCACCACTCGCGCATACCAGCGCGTACCCAGAATTCATGCAGCCCATCACCCCACGCGCCGCCCCGTTCGCAGCCGCGCCCCTCAAACTGAACCTGCACACCTCCTCCAATGTCCCAACTCGGCGCGTGCTTACCACCCCACGAGCGTCTCCTGCGATGAAAGCATCATGAGAGGTGTCGAGAAGGCCGACGAGGAGGCCACGGTGGGACTCCTCCGACACAACCAACCCTTGGTGTCGGAGATCGAAGACGAGGAGTCGAGAGCTCGTGCATGCGATTGCGAGCTCGTGGCCTATGACACGGACCCGGCCCACGGACTCGGGCATCCACTCGGTGAGCATGTGCCAGCCCATGACAGCCTCCGGGTCGGTCAGGGTTCCTCCAATGAAAAGGAGAGTTTCGGATTGAGAGTCCCAAATGTGAATCGCCCGGCCCGGGACACCTGCGTAGAGCCCAACCCAAAATCTTTCACAGCCTGTAAAGTCCACCAAAACACCGTCATTCACTACATCACCCAAGTGGGCTCTCCTTGTTGACCCGGGCCCAAGGCCGGGCCCGCTATTGAGTTGAGAAACATGGAGGTCACCGTCTAGGGAGGCAAAAGTGAGTCGCGTGTGATTTAGTATGATGCCACACACGGCGCGTGAGAAGAGGCCGAGCCGGTCGCGAAGAAAGGGACGGAAGGTGATTAGGTGGTGGTGCAAGTGAAGGTCGAACAGCCGGACGGACCCATCCGAGAAGCCGGCTGCCAGATGGATGTCTGAGAGGGCTATTCGGAGGCAGATGAGGTGGTTCTCGGCACCAGCACCGTTGTTCCCGGCTATAGGGACGGCTCCGTCAGTGAAGTGGAGTGTTGAGTGGGTGTAGTGGCGGACACGGAAGTTCCGGGCGGTCAAGTGACGGTAGATGTATTCATCGCGCCATGTTTCATTGAGGCGGCGCGTGCGTCTCCATATCCGGCGCGTAAGGGTTTGCCATAGGAGCTCTGATCTCGAGATGGCTCGCCACGTGGAACATACCTGGCAAAAAATATCATGCACAACATGTCAACAAGTGTACGTAACGTAATCTTAGCACCCGAAATTGTCGATGCCATATTAGCAACGCATAGCAACACGAGAATAGAAACACACGTTGTTTATACTATGCCATAGAAAGCAGAGGACGAAGTTGAAATGAATATGTACGCATGGAAAATTAGCACGGGTTTAACACCTGGGACAGAATTAGATCACGATTTAATTTAAATACTCCCCATGCATTCCACGTTGTTTACAAAAGAATGATAACACAAAATAAGAGCATTAACAAATAAAATCTAGTTCTCATACCCTTGCTACAATCACCAAAAACAAGCACCTTAGACTGATTTTGTACACATACGTAGTAGTTTATCAAAAGAAACGAGAGGGATTAAATGATGTACGACAGGGAGGAGCATTAATGAAACCGGGAAACGGGAAACAAGGAGAAATTAGGTTGATTGAAATCAATCCCAAGCTAATTCATCAGAATTGTTTATACAAGCAAAGTACTAGTACAATTACTACACGAAACCCCAGCCTGTAAAATTAACTTGAAGGAAGCACATTATAAGTAGAAACCTTAACCTAGCCAGCAGCCTATAATCTAACACCACAACTAGTGCATATATAAAACATATATGGGACATATCAAGTTACTGTCACAATGTGTCAGCATGTAGCAAAAGCTTTATACGAGAGCACGAAACAGGAAAGAAATGACCCCTCAATGCCCCCGTCCATTTAATTACTCCCTTCTGTTTCCAAGCCCAATATATGCATGAAAAAATGTCGAAAAGTTTTATTGGTTAGTTATTTTTATATGAATCTGGAGATGTATCAGAAAAAGCAGAGAAAGAGAAGAGAGAGTACAAAAAGGCGGTAGCTATACGATAGAGGGTTGTCAGAGGAGGACAAAGCAGAGAAGGAAGAGAAGAAGAAAGTGTTGTTGAGAGGAACAAAGCAGTAATTTTATTTTATTTTTTGGTCTAAAGTAAATCCCATTTCTTGAATCAAGATTTTGATGGATATGTCAAAGTCTTCAGGTAGAGGATTAAGCGATAATGGGCTATTTGTCAAGGGGTTAAAATTTCGTTATCCGTATGATACTCAAATTACTCACTTCTTCATTTGAGTCCGTCTATTCGTCATCCAAAAGATAATATTTGAGAACATAAGAGAGTTTGGACTTCGAAACAAACTTGTATTGAGAACATTTGAAAACTTACAAAACTTTGAGAGTTTACAAGAATATGATGTCTTGTATGACTTGGAATTGGATGAGATGAGATGCCTTGACCAAAGGTCTCATCCCTTTATATACAACTCTATGGAGAGTTCTACACTTGACATCTACACTCTTTCATACTCTTCTTCACATAAGAACATGCAAGGGTCTTCTAGACTCTTTCTTCTTCATCCTATGTACAATAACTTCCTAAAAAACTCTTCCTAACTCTAGAGAATTTCGAAAAATACTAGAGCTCTCAAGAAAATTCTAGAAGAGTATAGAATTGTTTACAGAAATGTGAAGAGCTCTAGACAATTCTTTAAATCGAACCTCTCAAATTATCTCGTCCGTGACACTCCTCCACCTATGTCGCGAATGTCCTCATCGCGACGCCCTTGCATGACTCGATCCTCTCCTTGAGTTGTCGCGAAAAATTTTTGAGCACCCATCTTGTCGTCCTGGAGGGAGTTCCTTCCCGTGCTCCTTCGGCAAGACTTGTGAGATCTTCTTTGGAACCTCCTTTGTCGTGTGAGAGATCTCACCTCCCTTCAAGAGTTGCATGGTTGCAACCTTCCTCGCCTGAGCCTTCTTTGCTAGCCGTACCATCGGCACCACGCAAACTCTATCATCCTTCGTTATATGTAACATATTAACGAAAGGGATTGGTATCGCCTTCACGCCCTTGATGAAGTCGACGTCCAGCACCAAAGGATAGTCGTCCATGGGAACGACCGTGAGATCCACCGATCCCTTCCAATCGCCAAGGCGAAGCCGCACTGCACGGGCCACGTCATCGATTGGTTCGGCCTTCGAGTTCACCGCCTTGAGCATGCCTTGCTCTTTGTTGACTCGAAGCCCAAGTCGCTTTGCCTCTCCCCACGAGACAAAATTATGAGTTGTCCCGGTATCGACCAAGGCATGGGTTGTGTACGATCCGATCACCGCATCGACGTACATCAACCCTTTCGATAAAGACTTCCCCTCCATGGTCTTCACCTACTTAGGGATCCTCGATGGAAACCTCGCCTCCGTGGTCTTCATCGCGTTAAGGATCCTTAAAAATCCCATCTCTTGCATAAGTTCCTTCTTTACCCGAGCAACTATAGTCGAGAGAGCGTTCTTCTTCGGACACTCCCAAACGAAATGAGGGCCATCGCATAAGAAGCATTTCACCTCATCGTTGGACTTCCCCGCGTCCTTGGATGTGCTCTTCTTCCACCCTCTTTGCTCTTCCCTCTTCGAGTCGCTCCCGATAGCGAAACTCGAAGTCGGCTTGATCCCTTCATGGGTCTCTTCTCTATCTTTCTCGGAGTCACTCCTCGACTCCCTGCCCTTTGGAGACTAGCTCTTTCTGAATCCGATGAAGGATTCCGTCGATGCTATGCCCGCCGCAAGAGTTTGGACGTTGCGTCGTTGCAACTCTTGTTGTGCCCACGGTTGAAATTCATCCTTGAAGTAGATAAGTTTGTCTTCCTCGGACATATCGTTGATTTGGAAGAGCAACTTCGTGAAAACCTTCACGTACTCCCGAATCGTGCTCGTATGCCTCAACTTCCGAAGTTGTCTCTTGGTCTCGTATTGGGCATTCTCCGGATAGAAGTGGAGTTTGAAATCCTTCTTAAAGTCATCCCACTTCTCCATGGTGAATGTTCCCGCTTGAACATCACCGTAACAACGACGCCACCACATAGCCGCCGTGTCGGAGAGAAACATGGTCGCGGTCTTGATCTTCTCCTCTTCGTCTCTTAGGCCCAAGAGATCGAAGTATCACTCCATGTTGAAGAAAAAGGTGTCGACCTCCTTAACATCGCGCTTTCCCAAAAACGGCTTTGACTTAGGGGGCTCGAACCGCGCCATCTTCCCAAATCTTGCACCTCCATTCGCTATGACCGCTTTGCATAGCGAAGTTTCTTCCCTCAAGACCCTCATCTCCTCTTAGAGAATGGCCATCACCGCACGTACTTCATCCATTTGCGCTCGGAACTCCTGACGAAAAGTGTCCAAGCATGAGTTGAGAGTATCTTGCAATACACCCCTGAGGCATTCCTCCCGAGCCTCGATAACATCGTTGGCAGGCACATCTTCCTCTAACCTTTCCGCCATCTTAACCACGATCTCTTCCACCCGCGAGAGTCGTGACTCCAAGGCCGCTTGAACATCCTTCGATTTTCCACTTTGTGCATGGTTATATTTACGGTGTTCACTTCCTCGGGAATTCCATGCTCGATAACGCTTGAATCCGACATCTCTCGTACGAACCAACTCTCTGATACCACTTGTCACGGGGTTACAGTTTCGCTACCCGTGCGACACTCTAACTACTCACTCCTTTGTTTGAGCTCCGTCTACTCATCACCCAAAAGGTGATATTTGAGAATGCAAGAGAGTTTGAACTTGAAAACAAACTTGTATTGAGAACACTTGAGAGCTTACAAAACTTTGAGAGTTTACAAGAATGTGGTGTCTTGCATGACTTGGGATTGGATGAGATGAGATACCTAGACCAAAAGCCTCACCCCTTTATATACAACTCCACGGAGAGTTTTATACTTGACATCTACACTCTTCCATACTCTTCTTCTCATAAGAACATACAAGAGTCTTCTAGACTCTTCCTTCTTCAGTCTATGTACAAGAACTCCCTAAAAAACTCTTCCTAACTCTAGGGAATTTTAGAGAATTTCGGAGAACCCTACAATTCTCAAAAAAACTCTAAAAAAGTATGAAATTGTCTAGAGAAATGTGAAGAACTCTAGACAATTCTTCAAATTGAACCTCTCAAATTAGGCCGTCCGTGACATATTGCTGTCAGCAAACGAGTCTAGGTTTCAGCTTGTTAATTTTTTGGCTGTTTAAACTCGACTTGTGTTCGTCTATAAATGAACTCGATTCATTGCGTTAAGAAGATGGCCCATTCAGTTTATTAAAAAACTCGTTTTTTCAGCTACTTGTTGGGCTTACTTAGGGTTAGGATTCAGCTCGTTCGATGGACTCGTCTCGCTAAAAATATTTGAGATTATTTTCATGTTATAATAAAATATATCCATTATTTTCTCTTTTCACTGTTATAATAAACTCCATCATCTACCAAAAATATTCTTTATTTATTAAATTTCATAAAAATTTAACATAACTAAAATTACGTATCAGATTAAACCGTTACATATAAATTAAAACAAAATTTTAAAAAATATATATTTATATATACTTAATACATAAATACAAATTAAATTATTTGATACACCATTCAAGCTCATAACGAGTCTTCACAACTCGAGCCCAACTAATTGAACCGAGCTCGAGCTTGAACGTGAGCCGAGTTATGCAAGATTTTACTCAAAGTTGTTTTTTTATTCAAAAGAACTTAATATTTAATTCATAATCATTTTATTTTATAATTAAACGAGTTTAAATGAACATTTAACCGTCCAAACACGAGGAAAGCTCATTTTACATCCCCAAGGGATTGTTTGACATTACGACTTAAGACTGTGAAAACCATATCAATATTAAAAACAAAACAAACAACAAAAATCAAAATAATCTTGTAAAATAAAACGAGTTTTGATTAAGAAAATATTGAATATTATATCCAGATAAAACAAAAAACTTTTTATTTATTTTTTGATTCTTGTTTTCATTTCATCCGTTTTCAGAAAACAAGAATCCAAACAAACACACCTTTTTTCTTATAAATGAAACGAAAATAAAAAACAAAAATAATAAAAATTGAAATCTCAGTTTTTTGATTCTTTTTTCGTGTTTTTGCCGAATTAATGAATCCAAACAGAAATTGAAATTCATTTAATAATGATTCTTGCCTTTATGGACAGAATATATAAGACCCCATTCCAATAACCATTTTGTTTTGGATTCAGTTTCTCTTCTTTCTTTTACTGATTTTGCATTTCATCATTTTGAACAACAAAAGTCAAACAACCGTTTTAAGGACAGAGACCCAATAATAATAATGAAAACAAAAACACACAAATTAAAGCAGTATCTACTTGGTTTGGATTTTACGATTTACTATTTTTGGTTACTAGTTTTGAGTTTTATTGTACCATTTCAAGCTGCGATATCAAATAGTGTCTGTATTGATTTCTTTTTGATGATAACCTCTCTTGATTTTTAAATTTTTTGTCTGTTTTATTAATTAATTTGAATAGCAGAAATTAACTCACCAAGGTCAATCTCATTCTCAAAGAACTCATCAAGAACATTCTCACTTTTTGTACTTTGCCAAAGATATTTGTCACCTATAGGCGGCAAATATCTCGAGAAAAGAAAGAGATAAAACCCCTATCCATGAGATCAATAAAAAACGATATCATCACCCACCCAACAACAAACCACAGTGAAACAAAACAAACCCCTAGAATAAAGACAAAAGGAGATTGAAGTTTGCATGTCGAGAATTCAAGGAATGTGGCTCAAGTCCACACACGTATGTCTTCTAAACAGTGCAAATAAAAAGTGACATACACGAAACAAAAACATCGTTGAACAACTAAAACACAAGAAAAACACAAGAAAACATAAGAAGAGAACAGAACATGTGGTGTGGGAACTTTAAATCAAAGTGCAGTGGCAGAGAAGAATCTGAGCCCATGGAGAGAAAAGCAGGCTACTGCTACAGTTAGATCCTCATCCTCTTCCAAGGCTCCAGTCCATGCATGCGTGCTTGTTTTCTTCCTCAATTTTGTTTTGTTTTTTTAATGTATTTTTCATTCTCTCTTTCATTCCCAATAAAGCCGAGGGGTTGCATGGCTTTTTTATACTCCCTTCGTTTGTCTTCAATGTGGTAGAAACGTTTCATGCACTTTTAAATTATACTTCTTCGTCCAACATATACGTAACATTTTGATTTTCCGGGGTATTGAATACGTATTTTTTAAAATTTTATTTTTTTATCTTAAGAATACAATAAAATTACGACCTCAATATCGACTAAAATACATAATTTCAACTATCATTAATATTTCGTGATAATTTTATAAAAAATAATATTTGATTATCCTATGATATGAATTACGAGTTAAAATTCGATATAGCGACTCTATATTAAGAGAGAGGGAGTACTCAACAACCATTTATAACGAAATATCCTAAACACCTATAAATACCTCCCATCAGCACATCCACAAGGGAACACGAGTTGGGCACAATGCATCTCTTCCAATGTCTATTGTGTTCTTAATTCGCATTCTACAGTACGTTTTGAGTTCCCATGCAATATAACGCCCCACCCGGGCCAACTTGCAGCTGCAGCAACTGCAGAAGGCCACACCATTCCTAACACTCTCCTCCCTTCACTTATCTGCCAGCCAGCAAAGAAGGCAGACTGCAACCCATCCCTCTCCATAGATCACTCTGTTCAACCCCCCTCAATTCTTTGACCGCTCAGACCTCAAGTCCTCAACCCCATTCCTGTGTTTTTTTCCCCTATCCACAACATATATACTCCTTCATCCCCCAAAGAATAAGCTATATCGACAGAAATGTATTGATCATGAGATATTAAAATATTCTTTTATACAAGTTTGTTATGTACTACTATTCACTGTCTTAAGTTAGATGCAAACATGCGCACTACATAGCTAGATCGAGACTAATTTCGATTCGGGACAATCAAATAACATTATACGCCAAACACTAATGAGAGTACAAATTTAAGTGTTTATAAAATCCAAGGTTTGTAACCTAGCTTTGTTGCATGGTACCAAACTCATCAAAATGTAAGTGGAATAATATTTCAACTTTTAACCCAAGAAATTAAATAATCCTCCTTTCAAAAAAAAAGAAAAAGAAAAAGATAGATGACTTGAAGAGATGTACTACCATTTGTACAGTCAGGTCCATATATATACAGCAATTAACCTAGTCTAAGTTTCCTACGTATTTTATGATACGTGTAGTACATAATAAAGAAAATAAACAAGACAACTATATTCTTGTTTGCTGCAATTACTATGCTATATATGGCAACAAAGAGGGGCACAAAGTGATGGTAACAGCATAGAGAAAGGGAAAGACACAATGTAATGTGCACACTCTCCCTTGCTCATGTTCTGCCCCTTTTGGGTTTTGGGGAATAGAGAGATTTGTACACAAACAGTGAAGAAAATGAGATCAAAGTCAAAGAGAAGCTGCAGGATGTGCAGCTTAGAGGGCTCAATGCATGCAGAAAAACCTATGCATAAACGGCAAGTGAATTTGAATGAAAATGGGTGAAAAGGATGTAGGGCAGACCCTTGCCAGGTTAGCCTATTCCCAGTACGCTTCCTCGTCCAAAAATTGGAAATTTGGAGCCTAGCTCTTCCTCCTCTTGCTATCTTAGTATATTGAGACTACAAGAGATGAAATTGTAATCCTGATCTTTGATTATAGACACAAAGATTAGACTAAATCAAGTCTCTTGTACTTGGTATTGTCTTTTCGCTTTTTTGATTTGGCAATTTATGTATACAATTTGACTTGATCGATATATCGAATTTCACACCATTAGTTCTTGATAGTTGCATTAAGAGCCACTTCAATCTCTACTCAATTAAGATTACAAGTTGGATGGATTGTACTTCCACATATAATTAATGTCTCAACCATCTCCTTCTGTCCTCAAATCAACCCTAACCATAGATTCTCATGCAAAATCTACCCTTGATCTTTCAAGATTGATTTTGTACTCACATATATTAAATGTTACCTTCAATTATTAATTTCCCTTTTCTCAAACCCTAACCTAGATACTTAACACTCTCATCAGATCTTCCATAAATATATTAACATGTACAAATTCGGACAATTCGGTTAAATAAACTAACTTCTCAAACTAACTGAAAAATCCTACCATCATTCTTCATCTTAGATCTCACTCCCTAGATGAAGAAAATGTTTTAATTTCCATTTAACGATTTAAAAAAACCATTTTTATCGGTTAATAACATCAAGAAAAACACGACAGATAATCCCATCATGGTTCGAGAGGGACAAGACGTAGGAAGGTATATACTTGCTGAGGAATATAATGTCTCAACAATATCTAACCTGGAAGAGTACGGCCATGGCGGGGGCAGCAGCGAGGCGGCCGAGAGACGCCGAAGCATCTAAGGCCACCTGAACACAAAGAGCCTCGACAAACGGCTCTGGCCACACTCCTTCATAACTCACTACTGCTGCGGCAGCAGTAGACGACGACGCGGATGATCGCCTCCTAGATGAAGAAGCAGCCGCAGGAATAAAAGAAGATGAAGCTGCAGCAGCAGCAGCAGCTGCAGCTGAGGAGGAGGATGAGGTTTCTCCCGTTTCGAGCAGAGGGTGATGAGGGTTGCGGCGGCGGTGGCGGCCTCGTCGTCTTCTTCCTCGGGTGTCGCCGCCGCCGCCACTACGGCCTTGGTCGGCAGCACCGGTTTGTGAGGAGGAAGGAGATGAGGAGGAAGACATGATTATATGAGATACTTATATTGGAGAAAAAATAATAAGGAAAAATCTGTTTAAACAAAAATTAACAGGAGAATTTTTTTGGAGGTGGGAGAAAGGGACAGAATGGAGGTGGGAGAAGAGAGAGATCAGCATAAGGTGAAGGAGACACACAAAAAGGGGTGAAAAGGGGGTGTGAAGGGTAGTGTGTAGTGTGTCGTCTCGGTGACTGCAGAGAGGGGACTGGACTGGACTGGACTACTCAGACAGTGTAGAAGACAAAGCCAATGGTTCAATGGGGTTTAACGTATGGATTAGTAATGTTTGGTAATATTATGTTTTAAGATTATAAAAAATCAAAATCAATAATAAAAAAAATTATAATAAAAATTAAAATCATTTTGTTAATTTTTTTTTGAATAGAAAATCATGAATACTATATTTTGATAAAATAGAAAACGAAAATAAAAAATCAATTTTTTTTTCTACTTTTTTTTATTCGTTTAAGAAATAAGAATTGAAAATAAATGATTTTGTTTCATTAGCCACTAAAACGAAAATTAAAAACAAGAAACAAAAATGATATTTCTTCCGTTTCATAATATAATTAACATTTGTCTATTTAGATCATCCCAAAATATATATAATATTTTATAATATTTAGTAATCTTTTCATATAAAAAAATCAAAACAATCACTATCTGTTACAATACACCTACTATCTTCTTTCATAACTGTTACAGTAAACTCCATTACCACAAAAAAAAATTCTTTTTTCATCAAATTCCACACAAATTCAACACACTTATAAATTTATATGTTGGATCAAATCATTATCTATTTTTTAAAACGAAGGGAATACTTGTAGTAAATTTTTGAAAATTACTCCTCCTATTCGAGTAAATCATTCTATTGAAATGCAGTTATATAAGCTTTGTGTGTAATGGCAAATACGGAGTACTTAGCTAGGTGCACAGTGTAATTTTGTTTGATAAGAATTGAATGCCAGTGTAGGGCGTGGGAAGTGTATTTTTACAAAACAAAATGATATACACAGATATTATCTTTATTTTTATATAGATTAATTATTTTTTGATTTATTCAGATGTCAAATCTCTAATATCATATTTAGAAGAAAAATAACTTATTAATGAATCAATCATCAGGGATAAGAGATATGTCAAATTGCATTCACATGTTTAATCACTATTGCCTTTATAGTAAAGCACTGCTACTACAAATACTTTGAAAGTTTATAGATTTAGATTTTAAATTAAATATAGGTAGATAAGGCTCTCTGCAAGAGAATATGCTTGTATTTAGGTTTTAGCTTTTACACATGCAATTACTTGACGAATCAAACTTGAACAGATTGCTAAGCTGGTTATAAGATAAGTATATAGTATTAATTAAAAGCTACAGTGTATCACTGTTAGACAATCAATATCACGGTTAATTGTCTTTTAAGTTATCCTCTCCATATCAATAGAATACACAAGGACAATCTACACCTCCCTTTTGTTTCATGGATGCACTTTTGTCACGTTATTTTTCTATTCCAGCTTATGAGTTTGCACAGGAACAAATCCGAAACAAGTGCTCGTAAGTCATGATTCATGAAACTCGGAGCAGTTTTCCCTTTTATCTGCGTAACCGATGGGCCTAATCCGCATGTGGTTGACTGCTTTTCTTAATCGGGTAGCATGAAAATTGGTAAGAGGACTACAAATGCTTACACAAATCTACCACAAGCATATGTTTAGAACCGGACTGGATCGGGCCAAATCTGTCATGGCCTGACAGGATTTGTGCTAAGCCTGGATCAGGCCCAACAGACTTCGGCCTGTGGAAAGCCGGATCCGAATCGACTTTTGATTCTCTGTCCGGCCAGGATCAAGCCTGATCATGCCCAGGTCCTTTTAAGGGCCGATGCGGAGCACCTGATACCACAAAACTGCTCTGTTCTCCGATAATAACTCTGAGTTGGACGGTATTCAAGAACGCAATCTCAAAAGACTAGCAACCTCGAACCTTTTACTTAGGTCCTGAAAGAGCTCTGGCCTAATAGTACGCTTCCCTCGCGAACAACATTGCGTATTGTTGGCAAACAGTTTTCACAGAACACCAGTGAACTGGTTCTATTCTCGGCATTTGCCATGATAGCCATGGCGGGTGGCCTACTAATGCTCCACCTCATAAACCCATTCTGCTAAAAATTTACTTGGTTCCTCCTACGTCATCTTTCCATAAAGAATCTTAAGATACAGAAATAGTGACACTCTTCCGGAATAAGTTTACCAAAATAAAAATAAAAAAAATATCAAACTCGTATTCATGCCTGTCATGTACTTCAGCAAAACGAGCCAGCACTTCCACACATACGAATGATACTTTGCATGATACCATTTGAGCAAACATATTGGAGCTTGTTTCGGTGAAGACCACTAATCCTGCCGCATTTTATCAGATTAAACATCTGAGCTATATATCATTGGAAGTGCACACTTCATTAGCTATATATAGTACTTTGTAGAACTTCGTTCGTCCAGGGAGCAGCTGAGAAAATTACACCAGATGCTAAGATCAACAAGTGCGCAGCTGAACTTTGTTATTCATTAACAAACCCCCAAAGTAGTTGCAACACAGCGAGTCAGCACAATGAACAACTGCCCCCTTTATTCCATGCGCAACAAGTCGCGGTATAGATGGAATATTCAACAGCATAACGGGAGAGTAGAGTTGAGATCTCAAACTGTACGATTAAGTATCAGAAAAGCAAGCTTGCCCAGGCCCCGATGAATGCGAATCCACCAAAAGGAGCTATCCTGGAGTATTTTCTGTCTTCCATATAAGCCACGAGATAACACCTGCAATGACCATGCCAAGTATCTTTATTTGTCCAGCAGATCAATCTCATTTCTAGAAACTTATGGTTTAAGCTTTAAAATGGAAACAGAACAACTAGGAATTTTGTTCATACTAAGTTCCATAGAACCTCACAGTCAAACAGACAATAACATTTGACCTTCGTACAGAATATCTGTCCTGAAATGATCTCGCTTGCTATGTCACAACATCATAGAAAAACAAAAGTTCAACAATACAAATTCAATATCCAAAGAGTATGCTAACGATTTTCCTTAATGATTGTTCTTTAGCTCATCCTTTAGCTGAAAAGGAAATCCAAAATAAAATCCATGAATGACATCCAACTAGCCTACCAGCATATATGTAGTAAAAGTTGTAGTATGTCAGTTATTGGCATTTCACTTGAACCTTGTCAACAATTTCTGAGGCCTATAAGTTGTGTTGCGACTTGAGGATGAACTGACAGTCTGACACGTCTAAGCAATTTAGCTAAAAGGATTCTCAAAGCTTTAATGACATGTACCAGAACAGGACGCCATGTAGGAATGACAAATGAGAAAAGAGTAATTGCAGAAGTTAGAAGTTAACACTGGAAGACTTTGAAGCTGGTTCTGCCATATATACAGTTTAACAGATGAATAGCATCGGCACTTGACTCAGAATGTTTATACCCTGACTAATACTGCGGAAATAGAACCCATTAGTTACGAGTAAGAAGAAGACCTGTTATGCACAATAAATCAGTAATCCGAGCTACCAGGCATAAGCTCGGACAAGGGACACCTCTACCCCTGACTTCGGTTGTAGCAACCAAGTATTGTTCCCTCTCTCTAAAACCATGAAAAATAGTGAGACTAAAATTGTTGCAGGATCTCATGGAGACAATGCCAGATTTCCTAACCTAGGAACGAAAGGTGCACACTGGAAAATGTCTTCATGCGAAACTCTAGCTGTTTAATTCCATGGTGCCAAGCCGCTCATTCATAGCACTACTATACCTCTATTACTCTGGATGAACTCCAATACTACTACATGTTTATCACTCTGGCGATCATTCGTATCACTACTACACCATATAGCAGTTCGTAGATACCCTCATGACTGACCTGTTTGATTGCTCAAAGAGTCCAACAACCCAATTGCCCTCCTCAAGCTGATCAATCGCACGCTTGATATTGCCAACAAAAATACTACATGCTCTTATACTGTGTAACTCCCTTCTCTAGAGCGAACATTGGGTGGAATTCCTACACAAAATCCCTAGAAATTCAGCACAGACACACAATGTCTTGCAGTTGCATCCAACACAATGAGGCTATTCAAGTGCAGCAAGTGTTTGCTCAAGCCTCGTCACTTGCTGACACTCCATGACAGATAGCAACAACTAACTTCTCCTCAAAAGTCTCATCCAGTTTTTTTCACACAACTGTACCATTCACTTTGACAATGAACCTAAATCCAACCTTTAGCCTACACCCCCATTAAGCGCATTGTTCAGAAACAAACACGCTCTCATACACCACTTATTGTGCTCGGTACCAAACCACCCTGCGACATACCATTTCGCAAATCGCAACACAACTTTTGGTGAAGATACTATGTCACAGATGACTATGCTTAAGCAACTTCACCAACAATTGGAATCCCACACCCATTAAAAATACAAAGAACTACCCCAAAAGCACAAAGTCACAAACATGCACACTACATCACATCGAACAAACAACAAGGATCTTACGTTCCAGAAAACGCGAGAATCCCAGTCGTCAAAAGCCCTCCAAACTGCAACAACAAAAAACACCAATCCCCAAATCAACCAATCAAGCACAACCAACCCATCCAACACCAACAAAAACCATCAGAACCAATCGATCCTTACAATTGTCGGATACTTCGTAAGAGGAGCCGCCAACAGAGCCGCCGTATGAGTCAAATGATACAGCGACGCCGTCTGCCAAACCTGCCCATATAAACAAACCCCACAAACCAACAAACAGAACTCTCAAAAGGGTATCCGAATCCAACTTCAAAACCACATTTTCCCAACAAATCGACACAAAATCAAAATGGGTTTTGCTGGGGTTTTAAATCAATTGATTGCTTGCCTGCTTGTAAGCTGGGTCTTGGGGTTTGAAGACGTGTGCGCCGTACGTGCCCAATCCAAGAGCAGCCATACCTGTGAAGTGAAGAGAGAAAGTGAAGCGTAAGCAGTGATTCAGCGAGGAGATGTGAGTGGAGGGGATGAGGAGAGGATGAGTTACCGGAGATGGCTGCGACCTTGTGCCAGATCAGAGGATCCATCATCGCCTTCGTCTTCAGATTCGGGTTCAATTGGGTTGGCGGTCGAGTTGTTCACTTGGGGAGACGATGATTGGCGATTGCGCATAGAGGCACTCGTTTCGACTTAGATCGTTACTTATGACTATGCTGTTCTCTCACAAAGGTTGAAACCAGTAGTAGCGGCCTTAATAGTGGAGTTTACTATGGTTATACATCCCTTGTAACAATTTTCTTAAGGATATTGTTCTACAGTAAGGTTTGGTTAAGGCCTTAAAGGACGAGTAGCCAAGAGGATAAAAAAGGAAGATTGGACGGATTTCAAGGAGAAGGCGACGTCCACTATTTGCCTAAGTCTTGTTTCTACGGTGAAGCACCAAGTGCTCAAGAGGACCTCTCCTAAGGTTATTTGGGAGAAATTTGATAAGATCTATTTGTCTAAGTCACTTTCAAGTAGACTATACTTGAAGATTGACTTATACAATTTGAAGATGGAGGATCATGTCAATATTAACAACCACCTGGCAGAGTTAAATCGATTAGTGACCTGTAACGTCCCGAGTTTTTCGATCTTTTTCTAGAAAACCCACGTAGCATTACTGCCGTCAGGGTCCTACAAATCCTAACCAGACAATTCAACTTAACCGGGTTTAGAATAAGTACTAAATAAAATTACACTTAAA
>JAOVYX010022703.1:0-14302 GCA_035668315.1 Drosera spatulata
CATCTACCTCTGGTCTGCCTTCTTCTTCACGAGGGAGTCGATCACGAGGTCCAGATGTTGATCCGAGTTCTCCTCTGTACCCGGTCACGCACTCGTAATGTTCTTTTCATTCACACATATTTTCAATTCGTATATGATTATAAATTTTTAGGCTTTCTCTTATCTTTGTTCTTTATTTTTGTGTCGTCTCTTTTTGGTTTTTCCATAGCAATGTTGTGAGGGCTGTCACAGCATCATTCACGGTCTTCTATGAGGCCTTATGGACTACCTACTCCCAGGTTCCCAGCGAGGCACGGGATCGCATGTTCGGTTGGTTCGCGATATGTTTTCCATATGTAATACCGTCTGCTATTTCTATTTATGTATCCTTTTCTTTTTATGTTTATAATGTTTCTTATTAGAAATTGTAACTATTTGTATAATCTTCACATTTCAAGCTCAGTACACATGGGATCCATCTTTGGATCGTCAGGTACGAGCTGCTTGGGAGGACACGCTCAAGCGGCGTGTCCGGGACACGTTCTACAAGGTGCGTGTCGCCATCATAGAGGGGAGGGAGGACAGAGTGCGCTGGATGCCCCACGAGCTCAGGATGCAGTTGCTGGAGACGCAGCTTACGAGCGATGAGTTTCTGAAATACTTATCGCTCGGCATTGAGAACGGAGCCAAGGGGACCGCGATACACACTCAGGGCAGTGTGAAAGAGTTAACAGGAATTTATGAAAATCCTCACGAAATCGAAGATGAACTGGAAGTTCATAAAGATGGGGGGGTAATTGCAGTGTCTCAAACCCCTAAACAACAAGAAGAAACAAGGATATCTGCTCTGAAAGAATTATTTCCAATGCTCCTTTTCCTAACCGTTTGACAAAGGATAAGAAAGAAGAAACGGAAAAGGACATATTTAAACTTTTTAAGAAAGTTGAAATAAATATTCCCTAGTTAGAAGCAATCAAACAAGTTCCGAGATATGCAAAATTTTTAAAGGAACTTTGCACCAACAAACGAAAATTACAGGGTCATAAACGGGTCATGGTAAGCGAAAATGTTTCAGTTGTTTTACAGAAGAGACTACCACAAAAGGAAAAGGACCCTAGGATGTTTACCACACCATGCACGATAGGAAGTGTGCAAATTACAGGCTGCATGATTGATCTTGGAGCGTCCATCAATATGATGCCCTCATCAATTTTTCAATCCTTGAAATTAGGACCTTTACAACCAACTAGGGTTGTAATTCAGCTTACTGATAGGTCCGTGACACATCCTACTGGAGTGGTAGAAGATGTCCTCGTGAAAGTTAATGATCTTGTCTTTCCGACATACTTTTACATCATAAAGACTAAAGATGGTCAAAACCATTCAACTCATGCACTTATTTTATTAGGGAGACCATTCCTACGGACAGCTAACACTAAAATAAATGTTAACACTGGAAAGCTGTCTATGGAATTTGATGGAGAGATGATTGAATTTAATATTTATGAGACTATGACACATCCAAGCGATCAAGTATTCGCGGTGTGTTCGGTTAGCACCTCCATGTCCCTTGAAGAAGAATTATTTGATGCAGATGAGTTGACCATTATGGAAACCATCAAGAAAATTGAAATTGATTAAGAATTTGATTAAAACAATTATGATCATGACTTGTCTTTCCTAGAAGATCAATTGCAAGGGCAAGAACATGTCAAAATTCTTGCAAGGGCAAGAACATATCAAGCCATCAATTGAAACACCACCAACATTAGAGCAAAAATCATTGCCAGCTCAGTTGAAATATGCTTATCTGGGTGACGATAACAAGCTATCGATTATTATTTCAAGTTAACTGACTGATGAGCAAGAAAAAGCTCTGGTGGGTGTACTAAAAAGGCACAAAATGGCTATTGGATAGACCCTTGCTGACATTAAAGGAATTAGTCCTGCTACTTGCATGCATAGAATATTATTAGAGGACAATTCCAAACCATCCAGAGAACCTCTAAGGAGATTGAATCCTCCAATGATGGAGGTGGTTAAAAATAAAATTTTGAAATTGCTCGATGCTGGAGTAATTTATCCCATCACGGACAGGCAATGGGTAAGTCCGATACACGTTGTGCCTAAGAAGTCAGGATTAACAGTTGTCGAAAAGGACAACGGAGAAACTATTGCAACAAGAGTGTAAAGTGGCTGGAGAGTCTGTATTGATTACCGCAAATTAAATACCGCCACGAGAAAAGATCATTTTTCATTATCTTTTATGCACCAAATGCTAGAAAGATTGGTAAGCCGTTCTCATTACTGTTTCCTAGATGGACATTCAGGGTATAACCAAATTGTGATAGCCCCTGAAGATCAGGAGAAAACAACATTTATTTGTCCCTTTGGAACCTATGCTTACAGGCGTATGCTCTTTTGGCTTATGCAATGCACCTGCAACGTTCCAGAGGTGTGTAATGTCTATATTTTCTGATTATATATCAGAAATAATAGAGGTCTTCATGGACGATTTTTCAGTCTATGGAAATTCTTTCAACCATTGTCTGAAAAATCTAGAAAAAGTTCTTAAAAGATGTGTATAAATGAACCTCGTTCTAAACTACGAAAAATATCATTTTATGGTGGAAAGAGGTTTAGTTTTGGGACACGTTGCCTCCGCGAAAGGATTAGAAGTAGACAAGGTTAAAGTTGAAGTTATCAAATCTCTACCTTATCCCTTAAGCGTTAGAGAAGTACATGCATTCCTTGGACACGAAGGTTTCTACATACGGTTTATAAAAGATTTTTCCAAGATCACAGACCCCCTGAATAAATTATTGAAGAAAGATACTAAATTTACATTCACTGAGGAATGTAAAAAAGCTTTCGAGATACTCAAAGATAAATTGATCTCAACTCCTATCATTCAACCTCCGGATTGGAATTATCCGTTCGAGATCATGTGTGATGCAAGTGATTGAGCTGTAGGTGCTGTGCTTGGACAGAAAGTGGATAAGGTTCCACATGTAATTTATAATGCATCAAAAACTTTGATGAAGCTCAAGTCAATTACACGACTACTAAAAAAGAGCTTTATCCAATTATTTTTGCCCTTGAAAAATTTCGTTCATATTTATTAGGGGCTAAAGTGATTGTGTTCTCTGACCATGCTGCATTAAAGTATCTTCTAAAGAAGAAGGAATCAAAATCGAGATTATTGAGATGGATTCTTCTCCTTCAGGAATTTGATATTGAAATCAGAGACAAGAAGGGTGCGAAAAATCATATCGCCGATCACTTATCAAGGATAGTGAATCAGGATGAGTCAATAAGCATATCGGAATCATTTCCTGACGAGCATTTATATCATCTTTACGGTTATATACCTTGGTATGCTGACCTTGTAAATTTTCTGATGACCGCAAAATTACCGAGTGATCTTCCAAGACATCAAAAAGAGAAGATTAAAAGTGATGCAAAGTAAGATCCAATTCTATTTAAATTTTGTGTTGATGGTGAGATAAGAAGATGCATTCCTGATCACGAGATTAAGTCAGTGCTGAAGCACTGTCACTCCTATGATTGTGGAGGTCATTTTGGAGTGAGACGAAAGGCTCACAAGATTTTGTCTTGTGGATTTTTCTGGCCATCTTTAAATAGAGATGTCTACGAATATGTAAAAAGCTGTGAACAATGTCAAAAGACTAGCAATATATCAAAGAAAGATGAGATGCCTCAAAAATATATATGTCATATGAAATTTTTTACATTTGGGATATTGACTTTATCAATCCGATGAGAAGGATTGGAGTGATAAGCTTAATAATGCTCTTTAGGCGTATCGTACTGCATACAAGACTCCAATTGGAATGTCTCCGTACAGAATGGTGTACGAAAAAACATGTCACCTACCGGTGGAAATTGAACATAAGGCATGGTGGGCAATTAAAGAGTTTTACTTGAAATACGGAGAATGTATGGAAAAAGTTCCAAATCTCAAAACTAGACGAGATTCGTCGTGATGCATATGAAAACGCTGCTTTGTACAAAGAAAAATTTAGCAGACTTTATGACGAGAAAATTTCACGAAAAAATTTTAAGAAAGGAGATAAAGTTTTACTTTATAATTCTCGCTTAAGGTTATTTCCCGAGAAATTAAAATCAAGATGGGAAGCACCATTCATTGTTCGGAAGGTCTATAATCATGGAGCGATAGAAATTCAAAGGGAAGACACGTTGAACATTTTTAAAGTTAACGGTCACCGATTGAAACGCTACTTCGAACTTCAAAATTCGACGTGGTTTGATGAAATTCCCTTGGAAAGGGTGAACCGCGTTTCAGTGATATAATTTAATGTCATGGCTGCCGAGCCAACGATGTTAAACAAAGGCGCTTCTTGGCAGGCAACCCATGTTTAAGTTTCTTTTGAAGTTCGTATTTATTTCAATTTATTTCCGACGACCGTAAAAATCTTAAACTGATACACGACGTTAAACTGTGCTAATCGATGATGCGAGTAATTTTAAAATTGCCATTGGAAGGAGAAAAGGATAACTAAAAAGCATTTAGGTCATTCTTGAAGATTAAATGAAGGGGAAAAAAATCGTCCAGGCTGAAATACCAGAGTCGCGGGCGCGACGATGTTGAAACTTGATATAAGTAGCCTGTAGCCTCATTTTTCATTTCTCATTCAACCCTGGCCACGATTATTCCATTTTCCTCACATATCATCCCCTCAAATACTCAATCAACTTATGCAATCAAGTACTATACACGTTCGCATCGACGAAGGGAATCCGTTGATTATATGCACACATCTTGAAACGTCTCGGATTGTGCGTTATTTCGTTGAGAAAACCTAGGTATGAATCCACAATTTCAACTCGAAATTCAACAATCTTGTAGTCTAAATTAACCTACTCATTGTGTAGAATATGAATTCATAGCTATATTGTTGAATTACACCCTAAACTTGACAAAATTCATGTGAATTGGTGTACGGTTTATCCAAAATGCCTCGTTGCATACATCCATCATTTCGATCTGGCGAGAGCACTTCAGCCGTAGCTGAGCACATCTTAGTCCCATATCCTCATGATGCTATTGTTATTCCGGACGAGTATGAGGACCGTTATGGAGCGATTTCTCGCAAGGCTATTCGCCAGACTAGATTTTTTCATTCTGGTGAGTTAGCCATGCTCGGCTTATGAACTGAGATCCTGCATGTCGTTACACAGTTGGGTTGGGATCACACCTTCCTGACTTGATGACCTACGTATCCGTCCCTAGTCTGCGAGTTCCTGAGTACCTGGACGAGCACTGTTGGCCAGACTCCAACTGATGACCCTGTTGAGGAGTACGTCTCGTTCTAGCTGGGGAACGAGATGAGGCGCCCGAACTTGACAGAGCTATGCAGGATCTATCATCTACGATCGGGAGGAGTACGAGAGGGGCTATGTGCCATACTTGAAGGCTTTATGGTAGGAGCTTACATTGACTAAGGGATACAACCCCCACAGCAGCAAGAGTTCCACTCTCAGGAACCCGATTTTATGTATTTTACACTGGTTCCTTGCCTACACACGGCTGGCTCCCAAGAGTAGCCAAGGGGTTGTTCCCCAAAAGAAGCTAGATATATTTTTTGTGCTGCTGCATAACCTTGTGTCTCCACAGCAGTATCCGTACCTTAGTACCGAATACTTGCTGGTGGAGAAGATCGAGGCAGTTGCAGCAGATAGTCCTCACGCTCCGATTCTCATTGGTGGGTTGCTTAGCCCACTAGCTGCGCATTTTGGCTATGATCTGATATCCGTTGCAGCCCTTTCTCAGTTGACTCATGGACCCTTCGGTATCGATAGTCTGATGAGGATTGGGATGATATCAGTCGATCGGAGTATTTACTATCTTACTGCGAGAGGTGGTGAGGAGCCTCAGCGCCTTCCACTGCCATCTGTTTCCCTTCGATCATCTGATCGGTGGAATTGGGGTTTTCCAATAGCTATTGCGGATGATGATGATCAGGACTCTGAGGATGACTCAGCCATGGGTGAGCCTCAGCAGCATCAGTTACCCCATTCACATCAGTCTCGTTCTTATCATTCGGGTCCCACTGCACCTGAGCAAATCTCTGCACCACCTATGGACTGGTACACTGCTTATCAGTCTCTTCATCGAGAGGTAGCTGACCTACGTGCTGATATGACTACACGCTTGGATGCTATGCAGTAGAGTCAGGCAGACTTTTAGCGTCGTATCTTCGATTATTTAAATAGCAGATTTCCACCATCACCTCCACCTATGTGATTTTTCTTAGCTGGTCAGTCTCGTTTCGTAAGTCTGTACTTTTTTCATTGAGACTATACTTTGTCTTAGCTTAGGGGAGGTTGGTCATTCCTAGACATTTCATTTCTATTTTTATTTAGAGTCAGTTATATTTTTTCTTTTCAGAGATGTATGGATCTTTATATTTTATGCATTCTCGTTTTATTTTTATTATCTTAGTCCCTATATGCCTGTACTATATGTTTAATAAACATAAGTACTGAATTTATTTCCATGTGACCATCACCTTTCATTCCTTCATTACTAATTATGCTTCTATGTCTGTTTTCTATTGTCTTCTTTCTTTCATATGTTCCTTATGTGTGTGAGAGAGTGAGAGGGACTAATTGTTACTATCAATTTGTGTTTTGTCAGATGTCGAACACTAACTTGCCAAGTGAAAGAGAAATCAGCATAGTAAGTATAGATAGATGGATTGAGGACATAGATGAGCCGATTATTGACACGAACAACCCCATGGTGGCTTCTACACCTTGCAGTTTCAACATCTTGAAGGGTCATATAACTGAGCTTCAAGAAAATCAAAAGTTGATGATGGAAATGCTCCAAGAGATGAAGCTCGCACAGGAGTACATAGCAAGTGAGGTCAACCATATTCATACGATCCTTGAGTTTCAAAGCGGGATGGATGACATGATTCGCGATATATGGAACTGGTTCAGAAACTTTGATTGTTTATCGGGTAAATCTTAGTTAACAGGTATTCTTTTGTCCTCTACGCTTTACTTTTATTTTTACATTGAGGACAATGTAATGCTTTAGCTTCGGGGAATTTTTGAGGTTGCTGAGTTATTTACTTAGAGTCTTTATTTGAGTTATAAAAATTTTTGAAAAATGAAAATGAAAAAAAAAAAACTTGTTTTTAAATCTATGGCTTGAGCAAAGTAAAATGAGGGATTTTGAATATTGTCTATGAGGGAGTCCTGAATCTTTCCTAACATCATTCTAGTATATTCCTATGAGATGACCTTTTTCATGTGTAGATAGCGCTTAAATGGTGACTTGAACCATAGCTACACACTTTACAAAAAGAGAAAAAAAAACCTTCATGATGTCATCTTTTCATTTATCCACCACTTATAGGGGAGCATGGAGTGGTTTTTGAAGAGAATTTTTAAATTTTTGTTTATTAAACACCCGGTTTTCATGGTAAACCTCATGCTGTTTTTGGTTACTGGAGAATGCTCTAGACCTACTCGGAATGAAAAAGAGAGAAAAGGAAAAGAAAAAAGACCGAAAAAAATGCAAAGCAATATTTTAAGGTGCTTTGTCCCTTACCTCGGTAATCAAAATTACAATCTACGGATTGGGGGAGGGGGACGTGGTATTTGATAATATGATCTTGAGAAAAGAAAAGATACATATAAGGAAGCAACGGGGTGAAAAAAAAAATGAAATGAATTTGATTTGAGTTTTCGAAATGTTTTGTTTTGCTACATCTCGAGAATCTGCTAGGTGTGAAGGACCATGAGAGGGAATGATTTAAGGGATAACTAAATGTGATGTGAATATTCGTTCGACATGTGTTTTGTGTTGATTTTAGGCAATCAGATTACTTTGATGCTCGAGCTATAGAATTTTTAAGTCTTGTTAGTTTTTCTTAATTTCACATTTCTTAGGGACAACCAAAGGTTTAGCTTAGGGACAACCAAAGGTTTAGCTTAGGGGAATTTTTTGAGTCTACACTTTGCTTAGGGACAACCAAAGGTTTAGCTTAGGGGAATTTGATGTGTGCGTAAATACACATCATTTCTTTATTCTAAATGTTTGTTGTATTCCTCTTGTATTGTCTATTTTATATTTTTAGCATTTTTTTATCTTGGAATGTTGGTACTGTTGTTTTTATGTTTTTGACAGATTGACGTGATGTTTGGAACAAAAAATGAAGAAGGATGAAGAAAATGGCAAATCATGAGCTCAAAAAGATGGATTTCATAATTTATCATCGTTTCACATGCCTCGAGGGTTAATACAGCAACGTCTCACATTGATAAGCTAGATTAGCATGTTTAGATATGTTGTATAAGTTTCTAGAATTTCTGGATGTCGTTTAGTATTTTTTTGTTTAGTTTTAAGGTTACAATACACAATGTCGTGGGCATGGTCACGGGCAGGCCTGGTGTCGCGGGCGCGACGGCCCTGATGTCACAGGCACGACAAGGTTATTTCAGCAAATCCATGTTTTTCTTGCCTGTCACGGGCGTGACTTGCGTGGTCGTGGCCGCGACGTTGTCCCTAATGCAAAACACCTATTTTCAGTCGTCGGATCGATCTGGTCTTGTCCTAAGCCTATAAATACGTGCCCTAGGGTTCTTTTAATCAATATATACAAAGGAGAAAAAGTTCAAGAACGGCGGAGGCGATCAAGGGAGGTGAGACGCAAAGAGGAAAAGCCTTGGAGGGAATTTCAAGGAGAATTGATCCGCAAACACATTGTATAGAACAGGACATTAGTTTGGAACGCGTTGAGCACTGTAAAACCTTTGTTCTCAGTTATTCAATCTCTGTAGAATGTTTGTTTTCATTGCTATGTTTCATTCCATGTTTAGTTTAATGCACATGTGTGAGTAGTTCATAAGTAGGGATGTGTTGATGAGTTTTGATGACCTTAAATCATGAGATAATGCATATATGATAGAAACCAGAAATGTTTAATCATTACATCTAAAATTCAGAAACATCCATGATTGATCTAAGTGACTCAAAGTGATTCAATCATCGTCTCTACATTTCTCCTAACTTAACTAAACACCTCTACATTCTAGCTCTAATTTATCTTCTTTCAATTTAGCTAGTTTAGTTTTAGTTTACTCCTTTTAAACCGTTTAAACACACCCCCACGAATTTCATCTTTAATTTTACCCTTTCCTTAGGATAGTAATTATTTTAAGTTAAGTTAAGGTCGACATTCGCCATTCCCTGTGGGATCGACCCCTGCTTCTATATCTACACTAGTATTTTTAATGGGGTAAAAACAAATTTGTACGTTTTACGACGAACGTGGAAGCAGTCATAATTTCACCCTTGGCTGGCTTCGCATTATAAATATTGGGAGTTAAATTGTAATGGTTATCTGGGAGCAGTAAAATTGAGGTCGAGTTAACATGGATCAATAAATGATCAAATCATCGGGATGTGAGGGGATAACGGGATCTCAGAACATGTTTAAAGCTTGGATTATCGAATCCAGATCTCCTTTGTCTTTACTAGGTAAAGTCACCCACGCGTGATAAATGAATCACCCGCAGTTCAAAATCTAGATTTCATCGGATTTTGTTTTAACCTTTCCTAAATACTAAATACTATAAATAGGAGGTGAAACCTCAGCGAACCCTTCACAGATTAAGAGTTTCATCACTACCATAACTCCCAATGCATCCGTTTATCAAGAAGATCCTGTGCTAGGTACAATTCGTGGTATCTCTCTGTTCCCTGCCCGTGGTTATAGTGGGTTGGATTGTGGCTTTCTTCTTTGCAATGCCGGAAATGTTGGATTTTCTGATGCTTTATGCTTTCTTTCCACTAGTGTTTTACCTAAAATTATAACACCGATCCTACTCAGTCGTAACTGATAAGGTGAAGGTTATATGATATCAATAAAGAGTTATTTGAAATGTAGTGTGACTTGGGGCTAGTTTTTTGCGGGTATTTTGGATACGATAATAGTTAAGAGCATTATTGGACCTCTGTTATACCATTTTTTTATTTATTTTTTTAACTTGGTAAGTGAAGGTAAGCTTCACTCATTTGATCTTACATCCTCTTGGTCTTGTTTAAAAACTTGTCTTGACTTAGACATGAGATCATAAGAACTTGTATGAAAGAAAAATATGAAGAAACTATGAAGAAAAGTAGGTTTATGAGGTTTTGGACAACCAGTATAATATGAAGATTAGAAATTCGATGAGAAAATTATAAACTCGGAGATAAATTTGGTTTTTAATATATGTTAAACTCACATATGTCTAGTATCTGATAAAGTTGATATATCATAATTTCAAATCGTGAATCATAACATATAAATCAAAACGTACGGGTATACTAATCTGTAAAAATTGGTTAAAGGGATGACTTTGTGACTTAATATAGAATTACACAATATGAGTTAGAAAACAAGTCTTATATCGATGGAAAGGCCTTGAAGTTTAGTTTCCAAGACAATTTAAAATCTTGATTTGGAGTTATACGTAAATAGTTATAAGCTGATTACTTAAGTAAGGTCAAACTGTCTAATCTATCAACAAATATAAAATTGAACTAATTAACAGCTATTATTGATAAGGTTTTATGATGGAAATTCTGACTCTATAAAAAGATATCGAGTCTAATTTATGAATAGTTTTATGAAATAATTTTTCAAGCTGTATACGAGAAGTTATAGATATAAACGTGTCGAAGGATCAAGTTGGACAGAATCCGAGAATGACCCGTTTTAACCCCAAAATAACTCCAAATATTTACAAACATTTCTGATGATGATGAATACATAAAATCATCATCATGGACTATCAAAATAAGTATCAAAGACTTTTCTCAAACCTTGGAACCACCACACAATATTACTATAATGGTTTTTCAAAAACTATGAACAAATATGCTTAACTCCGTAACGTGAACAAACATGCACAAGGGAATACATTAATATGAGAATCCTAATATATTATAGGACTTGGAAATGCTATTTGTTGCACTTAAGGACGACGCTAGGCGTGTGCATGTGAAGAACTATGGTAGGTTTAGATTTATTGTGTGTGGCAATGCGTATTATTATACCGTGATTATAATAATATGCATTGGAATCTTTGGACGTAGTAACTAAATTTGACATATGTAAAATAGTGACTGTAACGTTTAGAACTATGATTTGTGATGATACATGCTAGTATACCTAGGAGTATATAGTATGTAATGGTTTCTATGGAATTGACATAAAATGTGTCCGACGTACCTTATTGTCTATCACTTGTTGTGCGTCGTAATGAGATGATGTATGGTGCGTGTTATGCCATGTTTGTTGGTATAATGAGGGTGAATATACGAAAGGAGTGTAAATCCATTATTGGTGAGATAACTCTGTGGTATAAAACACAAAGACCGTTGTGTTTATCGTTGTGTTATACAGTGACTTAGTGGTGACATTCTTTCATCGACCCTGTGAGGTCGTTTTGATATGAGGGTATCTCATTGCAGGAGATCCTGGACTCCGGTTTGACTGATTCCCTTTCGCAGATGTCCCTTTTTAGTAAAGCAGAAGAGAGTTCACTGATGAGATTGAATATCTCACCAAGGACACAATTATAATATTGAGGGTGTCTATTATCTGTCGTCCGTCATCTCTGTGTGATTGATATGATGGTAAGTGTAACACAGTCTTCAGTGAACTTGTCAGTGCAATAGTGCGTAAGACTTGGAGTGCGGACCTGTCGTGTCAAAGTGTCATTGTCTCAGATTGTTTGATATGGAGGTCTTGACTGACATATCAGAAAGGGTATAATGTTAGTAAATGGTATTAATGATGTCTGAAGTATCGATTAACGTGTAGTTTTGAGTGTTGTTATGTGATGTTAAATGTGCTTATGTGAGTAGGATGCATCACTGGTATGCTTATGATGGTAATTGTGAATATCAAATTGGCATGATAGTTCCAGAGTACTGGAACAAAGGATCCAAGTGATCATTTTCTTTTTCTTTTCTTACCTTCTTCTCTCTGTTCTCTTAAGTGATGTGTTGATTGCAGAGTACTGGAATATATGATCTTTTTTTCCTCTTATGCATCCCCTAGGAAGGGAGCTGACACGTTATCGAGCTCCTAAAGCTCACGTCAATTATTTTTGTCTTTTCTTTTCTCTTTGTTACAGGAGCAAGATTTGGAGGAGAAGTATCACCTAAGATTTGATGCTAGATGTAACTTACATGTGAAAGGTATTCTGATCTTAAAAAGAGATGTAAATTCCGCTGCGAAGATGATATTCTAAGTCATGATTCATCGCATTAAAATTTTCTAAAGTAATGATGTATAAATGAACTTATCTTAATTCTTATGACTACGTTAGGATGTATAGTTTTTACATAGTTGAGACGTGGGACCCAACAGGAGTAATGTCACACGGATTCCTATGAAAAGGTCAGAAAATTCAGGGCATTATAATTTTATAACCTTTTTTGAATCTTTGAATCTTCTTTGCTCTAAAAGAAAGACAAGTGCAGTAAGGCTTCAAATGAGCTGTGTGAGATGTTGATAGCTAAAGATGTGAGCCAGTTATTTGAAAGTAAGATTTTAAGTAAGGATTGAATAGTACTAGTGTTAGAAAAATGATTACAAGAGGCGGTTTCGAGTTCAGTGGAGGAAAAGAAAAGATCTTGTAATTAGTTTGTATTGTCATTTACATATTTTAAGGTGACAGGTTGATTGTGAGCCCAATCACACGTAGTACTATCCTCTTGACATATCACATTGATAGTCAAGACAAGTCTGAAGTAAGGGATATGACCGTATTTTAGCTATATACTCTAACTAGTATAAAAACTTATTGTTTCCTTACATTACTACTTTCAATATCTTTAACCCTACTGTTAATCAACTTCGACCAGTAATAAACTAAAAGGAAGCAACATTACTGCAGTAAGATTCCACATTACTACAGTGAGATTCCGCATTATTATAGTAAGCTCAAAACAACATTGCTGTCTAACAAACTTTTGTTAGTTTAATAATAAAGTTTTGAAAAAGAGATTATTCATCCCCCTCTAGTCTCATAGCAAGCTATATTGAGACTTTCACTTTTGAATCCGATAGTAACTTCTTTAAATGGAAATATCATGGTGAGTATGGAGGATCAAGTGTGTATGAGTATGCCCTATGTGCTTTTACCGAACTACTTGGCTATTGTTTTATGAGATTGATTGATATATCCATGTTTTTAATTACCAAAAAACTCCGATCAGATAATTGTCATTGATATTGTAGATGCAAAAGTCCATTTTAGTCCAAAAAGATTATGCATTACTTGAATTGAGAATCTGAGGTTGATTTGCGTTAAGTGTGGTTTTCATCACTGCATCATCGAACGATCTTGTGAGTTCATGTTCTCTTCAGAGGATTAGTGTGCTTGATTCCCTTTTTTAGATGGTATGTTCATATGTTGGCATACCTTTCGAGAAAATATTATAGTGTGGCTATTATAGAGGCCATATTGACGTGATTATCGTAGTTTCAATGCATTTAAATGAGCACCATTTGGCATATAATATTTGTATCTCCGGCTCAGGTAATGAAAACCTTATGTTTTAGGACAACCACTTCTAAGAAATAAGATGGTGCATCGAGGTCTCAAACCAAAGGTACGAAGTCTCATTTGCTACTTGAAATAAGCATCGAGGTCTTAATAAGATGGTGCATCTGGTGTAATGAAAACCTTATGTTTCAGGACAACAACATTCATTACTTTTTTAGGAATTCGAAGGTCATTTTGGGAACCATGAACATAGAATATAAAACCTAAACCCTGAACCCTATTGTGATCTAAGAAAACAAATCAGGATTTCAAGACAAGAACAAATTCTTGCAACGTGTGGGCTACTGTTGATCGTGTCAACACCTAAAATATAAACATATAAATGATATATTTCAAACACCTAAATCTTGAACATATCAGTATGTCTTCATGAGTCATGACACATTTAAATCAGTTTTATAGGGATCAATGTTGTTGATGTAACGAATTAGGATTCAAGACTACTCTATTTTCACCCAAGAAAAAAATGTATACAAATTGAACAATTTGCTGACCCAAATCAAAATCGACAACTAAAATCTCATCAAGCATAAGTCAAAAGGTTCCGTACAGTGCACGGTTAGCAAATTAATTAGATATCTATTCAATTCATAAGTCATCACAATTGCATAAGTATGTCGATTTTATCTGTTCTGATAATGTAGAAATAAAAATTATAAAATTCAAAAATCATCCTCGGGGGGGGGGGGGGGGGGGGGGG
>JAOVYX010022704.1:0-14302 GCA_035668315.1 Drosera spatulata
AAATCAGGAATCTAAACATTACCTTGTTGACAGGTTCTTGTTTTGTTTACTTTAACTCGTGAAATCAAATCATGTTTTCTGTTCCTGCATTAATACAAATACAATCCGTACGTTATTACGTATTCTTTACGTATATTTCGTTATTTTCATGTTTTTTATGTACTTTGTACGAATACGTAAGTTATTATGTATTTTTATTCAAACTTAATATTTTTATTTTATTTTATTTTTATTTTTATTTTTTATTCTTATTATTATTTCGTATCTATGTACGTTATGCGTTCTCAAATACGTACATTATGATATTATATATGCCTTCGTACGCTTCACTATTATTTTGTAATTCACGTATGTTTTGCAAATACACAAACTATTACGTATTCAATTCAAACTAAACATTTTTTGCTCTGCGTATAATTACCAATATATTTTATCACTTTTTTTTATCCAAATATTGTATTTTAATAGTTACAGGGGGAATACGGGTTGATATGACGCATAAACATGTCGAAAAACACGTTTTTGAGCGGACGGTGAAAATGCCCCCAAGCTTCAATGGTTTTTTCAAATTTTCTGGCCTGATTTCGAACGCGCATAACTTCCTCGTTTTTTAACCAAATTGGGTGATTTTGGATTCATTGGAAACTATAGGAAGTCCTCTACAAATTTATTTCAAGACTCATTTGCTGAATCAGGCTTTAACTAGGGTCAAAACATGTTCTAATCTTGGTTACCAAAGCTGTCCAGAAACTGGTAAGTCTGGTTTGTTAATTTTTTACGTTTTACCCATCCAATTCAATCCCAAATGATCTAAAACTTCATAAACATAACATTTATTTAGTTATTGTTATGTTTGTTCAGTTTTGAATTTGTTTGATACGTAAAACCTTAGGTTTCATGGTCTCACGAGCATAACTCGTCTTTTATCTTATAAACTCATTTCAACCATCCGTGACTTGTTTTCCTTATCATTTCTTTCGTTATTAGCTACAAATGGATTGTATGACACTAAGCTATGAGAATCACAGTACTCATCCTCTTGTTGAAACGGATTTGAGCTTGTTTTGCTTTCCTTTGATGTGATTAGCTCGACTTTACTCTACCTTGTTTTATGGCTCGTGTCCCCCTCTCTCGGTCTATTCTCCTTCCTCTAATGATAAACCTCCCTGTTTCTTTGCCTTCTTTACCGTCTTGCTGTGTTACTTGAGAAAAAAAAACATAAAAACGATGGAAGGAAGCCAAGACAGTGAAGAGAACAAGAGAAAGAAGAGAGTGAATTGAAGAGGAGAGTGAGAGAGCCTTGCTGTATCTTTGTGTCCCTTGGTGCGGTGGTTATCATGGCTGGGAGTGGGTTAGGCGGGGGATTAAAGAAGTGTAGAATGGGAAGAAAAGAGAGGGAAAGGGAATTGATGGGGTAATTCAAATTTAAAAAAACATCCCCATTCCGTTTAATCGTAGGATTAATTAACCCCGTATCTCCCATATCCACCAATCCAAATTTACCATCTCACTCGAAAAATTACGTTGTTATTTAATATATAATTTTTCATATTTTACCGTGATAAAAAGTTATCCCAACTTCGTCACGAGTTTTAAAATTATGAGCGCACGTTACGTCTCAAGACTTTTAAACGAGATTCGTTTCTCATTTTTAATTTATTATAAACGAAGTAATGCATATTTGTTATGTTTATTAATTTATAAACTATTATTTGATCATAATTTTTACATTTATTTGATCTTAATTTTCAGAGGCTTTACAAAATTATGAGTGTTAAACACAATTAGAGTGTGGTTATTTTTATAAGTGTGCAGATTTGTAATATTCTCCTCTTATTAGAAGTTACAATTCTCGATATACTTTGATTTCGACGATCCGATTTCTCAACAAGTGATATCAGAGCCACGTCGGAGGGGTGCAGTTGGTGAATTTGTGAAAATTTATTTTTTACCAGACTCGGTAGATAAATTTTATCGACCTATTACAAAAAAAATACTATCAGAAAATAATTTTATTATTCCAATTGGGAATTGTAAGATATAACTACTATTGTAAAAAATATTTTTACCGCGTTGTAAAAATATTTTTTTACGGAGTCACCATGGCAAAAGTTAGCAGCTCGGTTAATAATGTCGAGAAGTTAAATAGCAGCAAAGATAGCACTTGGAGCATCAGAATGAAGTTTTACTTCCTCGATCAAAATCTCTGGGAGATTATTGACGAGCTGATGCAACACCACCAAAAGAGCCGAAGGACGACCTTAAGAAATGGAAGGTCAAAACTGGTAAAGCGATGTTCGCACTTATCGTCTCTGTAGAAGATGAGTTTTTACAGAGAATCAAGGACGCTAAGACACCCAAGGAAGCATGGAGCACTCTAGCCACCTTATTTGCCAAATGCCCGACTTCTGCAGCTCGAGAATGAGCTTATGTCAGTCTCACAACGAGACTTGACGATAAGCCAGTACTTCACTAAAGTGAAAGGTTTATGTGAAGAGATTACTAAATTGGATCCAGAGAATCCAATCATTGATCCTCGTACGAGGAGGATCATTATTCACGGGTTAAGACAAGAATTCAACGGTCTTGTTACAGCAACCCGTGGGTGGGTTACTCAGCCGACTCTCACGGAACTTAAGAGTATTTTGACGAACCAGGAAGCTCTAGACAAGCAAATATCTGGAGTCTCTATTACGGAATAAAGCACGACTCTCTTTAGCAAAAAGAGAGGTCCAGAAAAAAATCCAACCAAGACGCTCAACGGATGCAAAAAGGACAATTGCATCAGCAAGGAGTCTAAAAGAAGAAGCAGTCTTGGAGGAATTCTCAATCTAAGAGAAGCTCTAATTAAGGGGGGGCTCAAGGTGATGGATAAAGACGACGTTAAAATGAAAAATGCTATAACTGCGAGAAGAAGAGATAATTTGCTCGCGCCTGTGGAGGAAATCCGAAAGAGATAACTTTGCTTCATCTAGTCAAAGTAAAAGCAATATTGAAGAAGAGTGGGATTTTCAAGTATCTATGGAGATAGAAGACAAAGAGATCGCGGCTTTCTGTATTGCAAAACCAGTAGAAGAGTTGGCACTTGCAGCTACCAACAACAACAAGGCAATTAATTACAATCATGACTGGATCTTAGATTCTGGTTGTTCTAATCACATGGCGGGAATCAAAAAAAAGCTCCATGACGTGTCCGAATATAAAGGGAACCGTGTGGTCATCATCGCCAATAACTCGAAGTTGCCAATAGCTCATGTTGGCAAGACGAAGATCGTCCTTCAGCATAGCAATAAAGAGGTATTTCTAGATAATGTTTTTCATGTACCTGGTATAACGAAGAATTTGTTATCAGTCTCACAACTGATAACAAATGGACACTAACATGTGTTCGGGTCTACCGAAGTCAAAGTCTACCGTAACCACGACAGGAGTATGCCTGTCATGGAAGGAAGACGAATGGAGTCTGTTTATATCATGTCAGCCCAAGAGGCTTACGTGGATAAGACTCAAAAGAATGAGACTGTTGATCTATGGCATGCTCGGGTTGGGCATATTAGCTTTCAGAAGTTAAGAGAGATGATTAAAAAATCAACTCTCAAGGGTCTCCTGCAATTGAAGGTTCGTGAAGATACTGTCTGTGTTAGTTGTCAATATGACAAAACACATCAGTTACCGTTCAAGGAGTCGCAATTCAAAGCCAAGGTTCCTTTGAAGCTTGTTCACTCGGATGTTTTTGGTCCAGTGAAGCAACCATCGATCACCGGTTTAAGGTATATGATTATCTTTATTGATGACTACTTGAAGTATATATGGGTATACTTCATGAAAGAAAAGTTTGAAGCATTATCAATGTTCAAGACTTTCAAAGAAGACGTCGAGAAAGAGTTAGGAACTATGGTGAGGTGTCTCCGTACTGACAACGGAGGTGAATACACGTCAAACGAGTTCAAGGCGTTCCTGCGATAAAACAATATCCGTAGACAGTTGACTTTTCCAGACACCCCTCGACAAAATGGCGTTGCGGAAAGGAAGAATCGCCATCTAGCCGAGACCTGCAGAAGCATGCTACATGCCAAGAGCGTGTCACCACGTTTTTGGGCGGAATGCATGAAGACGGCGGCTCATGTCATCAACAGATTATCACAAGCGAAGCTTGGATTTTTGAAACCGTTTGAGAAGCTCTGGAAAATGACGCCAGTGGTGAGTCACTTAAGAGTTTTCGGATGTGTGTGCTATGTATTCGTCCCTGACCACCTTCGAAGCAAGTTCGACAAGAAGGCGGTGCGATGTGTCTTTGTAGGATACGATGATCAATGGAAGGGATGGAAGTGTGTTGACTCCAACACAGGCAAATGCTATCCATCAAGGAATGTGGTGTTCGACGAAGCATCATCTTGCTTGAGCCCACAGTCAGTCACTTTACCAGATTCAAAAATGATCGAAGAAATACTGCAGGAAAAGCTAAACAAAGAGGAGAAAGCTACTCTTGATCCAGAAGTTCCTCTAGAACTTGAAGGTTCTGAAGGAGAGTCATCTCCTAAATCTTCAAGCAAGGGAAGTCCTTCGCAAAGCGGAGTCTACAAGATCAGAGAGGAAGATAGACCGACTCAACTTGAAGACGCAGAAGAAGAAGTCGACCAAGAACAAGAGCAGGCAAAAGGTCAACGAAAGCATCGCTATCCAACCAGATAACGAAAGCCAAATCCCAAATACGCCAATGTACCTCTTGTTGAAAATGACAAGCCACAAGAGCCGGATTCCTATGAGGAGGCAGCTCATGGGAAGGAATGGAGACAGACCATGCAGGAAGAGATCGATGCATTGAATCAGAATCAGACTTGGGATTTAGTTCCAAAACTGAAGTCAGCACAACCTATTTCTTGCAAGTGGGTGTACAAGGTCAAAACCAAATCTGATGGTTCGATCGAAAGGCACAAAACTCGACTTGTTGCTCATGGATTCTCACAGAAGTATGGCCTGAACTATGATGAAACATTCAGTCCAGTTGCGAAGATCACAACTGTTCATGTTCTCTTAGCACTTGCGTCCAACAAATCATGGAAGCTATGGCAAATGGATGTGAAGAATGTTTTCTTGCACGATAAGCTTGATCGTGAGATTATCAAATTTGTACATTTGTATTATATATTAATAATGATATCACATGAAACAGTCTAGACAATATCTCGATTGATGTAAAACCATTATGATTGTTGTGGAGTATTGTGTAGATTATCAAACATCATGATATCAAAGTTTAAGGATGTGCATTGAGAAATAATTTGATACCTAATATTTTGAAATCCACAACTATCATTTTGAGTGATAGAAAACTCATAATTTTCAAGATTGTCTTGAACAGTGGGGTTATATATTGTTTAATAACATAGAGAAGGATGTTGATTAATTTTAAAGATCAAGAAGGATGTTCCATATGCATGGAGAAGGATGCTTGATAGCATCAAAAAGGATGCTAAGTTTGAAAGAAAAAAAAAAGGATCGATTGCAAGTAAGGCAATTAGAATACCATGACTTTTAATGAGAAAAGTCATTGTTTCATGTAGGAAGCAAATGATACTTGATAGACACCAAATTATGTCTTAAACCCATAATTTCTATATGTATCACTCTAGTGTGATAAAGAATAGGAAGAATACCAAATGCGTGGAGACACGTTTGAATATCAAGTCTAAACTTGTAAGTCATAAACAAGGGCTCGAGAGAAATTTTACATAAAATCAATTATTAATTAACTAATCCTCTTGGTAAAATAATAAAAAAGGAATGAGGCTCAAAACATTATAAACCAGTAACGATGATAACCCAACCTAAATTTGAGAAAGACCCCTATATTTTGGGTTTAGTGTGATAAAAACAATTCGTTATGATTGGTTGTTGTATTGTCGTAAGCTTTGTCCAAAAGAGAAGACAATACAATTCTTTACGTTTTAAGGATTAGTTTTATAACTCTTAATGAGATTTGTTAATGTGTTCTAGTAACAGAGGCATATAACCTCATCTATATGAACATAGAAGTGTATCGTTTCTTGAGGAAGTTATGGTTTGTCTGTAAAAGGTTCACAAAACTTAACAAAAACACATGGTTTTAATAATGTTCAAATTTGATAAACTTTTTTAAAAAAAAAAACAAGATGATTTCATACGTGTGGTGACTCCGATCATGTGGATTATTGATTTAATCTATGAACGAAATCAATTAATATAAAAATTATAATACTACTGACAACAACACAGATCATCTCGATCGTGATGGTCGTCGGGAGAAAAAGCAACTGCTACTCTCTTTTCAAAAAGGAAAACCAAAATAAAAATCAACTGCTACTCCCATGAAACCCAAACGGATTACGTTTGCCACCTTCAATGGCGACGACCCTTCTCCTCCTCCACCAGCAACCCTCTCCTCCCCACTCTCAGGTAACATCTCTCTCCCTCTCATCACCACTCAATCACAATCACCTCACGTTTTCATCTCATTTCAGCTCCAAAGCTCTATCAATGGCAGCGCCACCCTTCACAGCCAACAACAGCATCACTTCCAGTCCTCGATTGGCAATCGGCGGCGCATTCGGTGTCTGCCCAGAAATGCCGCTCCGGTTCAGACTCCGCCATTCCCGATTTTCCAGCCCCCAAAGACCGAACCCGCTACTCATGGGGTAATTTGTTCATCGATTTTGTGACCCATTTGAATGTTGAGGGTTTCTGTGGAATGATTTTGGTTTGGATTCGTGGTTTTTTTTGTAGTATGAGTTGGCGGATCCGGATTTCTACAAGATAGGGTTTCTTCAGAGTTTTCGAGCGTATGGGGTTGAGTTCAGGGAAGGGCCTGATGGGTTCGGTGTGTTTGCATCGAAGGATATCGAGGCTCGTCAACGTCCGAGAGTGAGTTGATTCGGATGTCTTGGTTGTTTGGATTGTGAAGTTGAGTGTTGATGGAGTTGTTTAGAAAGGAAAGGGCTAGTTAGGTGTGGTTCGTAACCATATCAATGTAGATTAGATTCGACCTGTGGAAGAATCAAGTACCTTAGGCATATGCAAAGGTAATTACCTAGATAATCTTGTCAAATACACTATCATGGGAGGGCGAGATGTAAGTAATCTTATCCTGTGTTGATACAAAGAGACCGTTTTCTTTCGCTTTCAATCGATCCCTTAACCATGTGGTTCAAGGAAGGAAGAATTGTTTATCACTGAATTAATCCTTCTTGACACCCAAACTTGGCTCTGAAGTATGAAGTATGCATGTTAGCCAAATATGGTTCTTTTGAACCCGTATATACATGGCGAACAAACTCTAAAAGATTGTATGGTAAGCACATGAAGTTTAATCTTTTTGGTAAAGAACTTTGGGTTGAAGTATATCTTTAACCAAGTCGGTTTGAATGATTAACAAGCAATGTGTCCCATGAGTTTACTTGGGGATTCTTCATGTTACTTCTTCTGGTTTTTCTGCCTTGGACATGGAAGATTCTCATGATTATAACTAGTTCTTATTTTTCACATGACATCAACACTGTAATTATCTGATTCTAGGAACTGACTGTCTTTTCATACAAAAAGCTTACCCCATTGTATCCTTTATTTTGAACGAGGTTAGCTTTCCATAGCTGCGCGGAGTCTGTCAAGTCTTGTGGACATATCTTTTGACTATTATGTAGTAAATAGTGCTCCATATATACCAGCAGATTCCATGTCATTGTGCTCTTAATAACTTTTCATGCTTATTTACTTGATAAGGCAGATGATCATGGAGATCCCCCTGGAATTGATGTTGACGATCACCAAAGAGTTCCCGTGGAGGTTTTTCCCAGATATAATCCCGATTGGCCATCCAATATTTGATATTATAAACTCGACCAATCCAGAGGTAATTTATCTCTTCTACCCTATTATGGTTTTATGGTATACATGTAGTCATGTGGATTTGCAAGTCATTGCTAGTGAATTCCAATCAGTCTTGTAGTTTCCTTTTTTCTTTTTTTCTTTTTCATTTTTTATTTGGTCTTAGACCAACATCATATCTCCTCTTGTTTCTGGTTGAACAGTGTTATTTTTTGAGTTTCCATAATTGATGGAGAAGTAAATAAGATATGAAGATCCAACATATCATCAAGTAGAACCTTTTGCTCGTATTTTGTTCTGATGTGTGGTCCAGTCACCACCCAGCAACCATAGCTCAAAGCGGGAGAGAGTGAGAGTAAAAAAAAAGGTCAGATTAGGAACGATTTGGTCAGGTGAGATTGCAATGTCTCTTGCTGCTTGGCTTTCTGTTAGTCAGATAAATCCATTACTTGGCACCTTATCACTTCATCTAGCTTTTTTCTAATATGTACGTGGAAGATTAGTATAAATACTCGAAAACCAACCTAAAGGTTATGACAACGTCATCTTGTGCGCATAATTACTTGGGTTAGGAATTTGACACGAAAATTGAGGTTGACATCATATAGACAACAGATCGTCTCAATTCTAAGGAGCAGACAATTTTTTCAAGATTCTTTTTGTCATTGGTTTTGTTCTTGTCAGAAAAAACTTCTCGATTTGCGAGTTGAGCCAAGACCATGCTAGATAGGAACCTCTAGCATTGAGTAAGTTGAGTGTGAGTTGGATACTAGGGACTATCAGTCTAATTAGGACTTAGTGCTATGATTCCTTGTTGGAGAAAAAATGAAGGGTGAAGGATGAGATATGTTACTCATCCAGACAACTTTGTAATCGGTATTAGTAGAGTAGTCAAAAAACATTAGAGATATACCTTTATCTAAAGAGTAACTTATCTAAAGAATAACATTATAGTCAAAATTGAGGTTGACATCATACAGACAACAGAGCGTCTCAATTCTAAGGTGCAGACAATTCTTTTCAAGATTCTTTTGGTCATTGGTTTTGTTCTTGTCAGAAAAAAAAACTTCTCAATTTGCGAGTTGAGCCAAGACCATGCTCTAGATAGGAACCTCTAGCATTGAATAAGTTGAGTGAGTCGGATATTAGGGACTATCAGTCTAATTAGGACTTCGTGCTATGATTCCTTGTTGGAGAAAAAATTGAGGGTGAAGGATGAGATATGTACTCATCCAGACAACTTTGCAATCGGTATTAGTAGAGTAGTCAAAAAACATTATAGATATACCTTTATCTAAAGAATAACTTATTGTTGGAGATTAATGATTAAGAGACTGTTTGATAACGTTGTTCAAAATTATAAAAACCAAAACCATTAATAGAAACAGAAAAGCAGCAACCACAATAAAAAAAACACTAAAATGATTTTTGTAGAGAGGTTCTTGAACGTTGTACTCGAATGAAATAGAAAATTAAAACAAAAGAAAACATTTTTTTTTCCTGACTTTCTGTTTTTGCATCCATTTGAAAAAAACATAAAACAATACTAAACTCTTTTATTGCATCAGGCAGTGAAATGAAAACAGAAAACAAAACCATTCCCAAAAAGGGCCTAAGCGAACTATGTTGTATATTGATTGGATCACAAGTATAGGTGTGGTCCCTATGTCAATTGTCAGCAGATTTTATACTTTCGCTAACCTGTAGAAGTTGTGGGCCTTGTGGCTTGTCTGTCTACTGTTATAGCTCTTACATTCTCTCTATTCTGCGATGACAGACAGATTGGGACTTGAGGTTGGCATGCCTTCTTTTATATTCTTTCGATGTGGAGGACAACTTTTGGCGACTGTATGGTGATTTCTTGCCTAGCACAACTGAATGCACTAGCCTTCTACTAGCCACAGAGGTTTGCCCATTAGCTGCAATATGAGAAAATTTCACTGCATTTTCATCTAGCGCATGAAAAGTTTGTGGGAATCCAGTCGAGCATCCGAGGGAAGGAAGTGTTGTATTGTTTGTGGGACCTCATGAGGTTAAGTTGCCTTTAGTGTAATGTAGGAAGACTTAGTGGAGCTGCAGGACATAAAGTTGGCATCGACCATGCAAGAACAGAGGCATCGAGCGTTGGAGTTTTGGAAGACAAACTGGGTATTCTTTGAATCTTGTTTTACCTTTTCCTCTCTCAATATGGCAATCCAATCGATTTTCTTTGTCATCATCTGACTCTTTAGATATTTTCTTTCTTTGATTTTCCCCCCCAAACTTGTTTAGAACTCTGCACAACCGCTCAAAATAAAGCGACTTGCACGTGATTCTGAAAGATTCATGTGGGCTATGACCATGGCGCAATCTAGATGCATCAACTTCCAAATCCGGGTTGGAGCATTAGTTAAAGATGCAAACATGCTTGTACCATATGCAGGTGAGATTTATATTACTAATGTGGAACTCTTTTCCTTGATATTAATCCTGAAAATATTCAATATTGCCTGGCTGCCTTTTTGGAGAAGAGCTGTAATTCTATGTATGTTGGCATGGATTTTGGTTTGCCTTCTGAGAATCTCACTGTTAGAAGTTTTTGAAGTGCAGCACACGTTTGTCCACTCATAAGCACGCAATGCGCATTGGGACTGATGAAATTTCTGAACTACAAATAAAAGATAGTGAAGAACTTGAGAAATAGTGTCACTGCATGCTTCGTCAGACATAAAAGAACAAGGAAAAACAAACAAGGAGGAAAAGAACTAAGATTGAATGGGGATAATTTATTTTCTTGTATAGTCATATTATTCATTTATTATGACATGAACAACGTTTTTCAATTAGCTACCTATGAATAATGGTGACTCGGAGCTTAAAGAATGTTGAGCATTACAAGAACAAGCAGTAAGGTTTCTCCTGCTGATGGTATTTCATGATCCTTGAAGCAATCTATTTTGCAGACATGCTAAATCATTCGTTTCAGCCGAATTGCTTTTTCCATTGGCGATTTAGGGATCGGATGCTTGAAGTTATGATTAATGCTGGACAAGGGATCAAGAAAGGGGAGGAGGTAACCTCAAACTATGCAGCTTAAACTTCCTTTATTCTTTCATTGCTTATCTAGATTCATGACCCAATCCCTTTCCTAGAAGCTATTATTGGTGTAGTTACTCAGCTAGGTTTCGGCAGCTAATATTTGGACCAAGCTGCACTAGTTCTTTCAAAGCCTTTCAAGCCAATGTTCGTGAATATATTTGATGCTCTCTATGATGGAGAGATATATATCCTAATGAACCGGTTAATCAACAAAGCTCTTTTGCTGCTGAAACTTTCTTTCAGCTCATCTTGAAAGAAGCTTGTGGTTGCACTTCCTCTCTTTTATTTGCTTTTAATTAATGTCAATATGTGTTTGGCTGTGCAAGCACGCCTCAAGTCAGATCTGATTCCAATTATTGTTTTATGGTTGCCAGATGACCGTGGACTACCTAAGTGGACAGAAAAATGATGTTCTTATGCAAAGATATGGGTTTTCATCTCCTGAGGTAGTGCTCTTTCTTTCTTTTTCTTTTCTTTCTTTTCTTTTTTTTCTTTTCTTTTTCTTTTTTTTTCTTTTTTTTCTCTTTTTTTTCTTTTTTTGGCGTATTGTATAACAGTCAATTCTTTACAATATTTCCATACTTCCAGAAAAATCCTCCTCGGTATTTTCAAAGCACTGACCTGACTCCTGAGTTTGGCTTCATGTTTAAAACTTAAAGTTCTCATTTCAAGTGATGTTGAATTTTTTCTGTTAGGAATGGTGGTTTGTGTAAACCAAAACTCTTGTTATTAATGCCGCTAAAATACAGGCGGTTATCTTGGGCCTTTGTGCTGTGTTTGAACCTTGGTGAAGTCGATTTTTCGACAGGGTGGTGTTTGATGTTCTCTACCTGTATGTTGCTACACACATATATTACCCACGCAGTAGGAAGACAGCCTTTAGACATTTAACGGTTCGAGCCTGAAGTGTAGTTGTGGGACCAGCATCTAGACATGTATGGATATATAATGCACCTTAGGCTTGAACTGCAATAGCATCAAGCCTTTGGTAATTTTTTTACTAAGAACTTCAAGTCTTTGCTAGCTTGCAGCCTTAGAAATATAGTTCTTGCTGAAAATAGACATAGGAACTTGCTTCCTTTTTTTTTTTTTTTTTTTTTCTATTGGTGGCGTGCCACAGGTCTTAACATCCAGGGAATGTTTTGATCCTAGTATTTGTTTTTGTTCCACCCACTTAGGTCCTTTCATCTCTGTCCTGCAGAATCCCTGGGACACCATTGAGTTCTCCGGCAACACAAGAGTTCATCTGAATTCTTTTTTGTCTGTCTTCAATATCGCTGGGCTTCCTGAAGAATACTACCACAACAGTAAGGGCCATGCTTTGAGTCCTATGCAAATGTCACACGGTGGCATTTCTGTTCTACTGATTGTTTTCATATTTGAGATAGGCCTTTTAGCAAGTGAAGGGGAAATGAATTTTGTCGATGGAGCTGTTATAGCTGCTGCGAGATCATTGCCCACTTGGTCAGATGGGGACATCCCACCCCTCCCTAGCAAGGAAAGGGATGCTGCAAAAGCATTGCAGTTCGAGTGCCAGAAAATGCTAGCTCAATTTCCCACAACCGCGAAGCAAGACCAGCGGATCCTAGGTAATGTAAACTGTATATTAATGTCTAAAAAGTTGGTAAAACTTACTCAATGTCTTGGTTTTGCTTTCCCATATATTTTGTCAATTGCAGATTCCATGTCGAACGAAAGGAAGACGCTTGAAGTTGCAATTAGGTACGTAAGTTGTAAGGGAGTGCTGTTGCTAGTCAGTAGTTGCAAATGGTTCTTCTGAGCTTTGGTAAACGTCAACCTGCAATTAATAGGTCGAACGCAAATGCTATTTGCAGGTACCGCTTGCACAGGAAGTTGTTCATTAAGAAAGTCATCGACGCACTTGAAGTATATAAAGAGCGAATATTATTTTAACTCGGAATGTCTCACGGCTTCTTTTTTCTTTTTCTTTTTTTTGTCTCGTGGTCAATCTTTTGTAGTATGCAGAGGGACAGGAGGATGTTTTTGTTGATTTGGTGTATTTTAGATATGTTAGGCCAGCTTGGTTGGTTTCTTCTGATCGTGTAAAGTCTTGCTACCATGTACGTTCCCATAGTAGGGTATACAAAACCAGTTGCATTAGCAAAATTTAGAGTTCGTATGCTGTGGGATGAAAGTCAGATTCTACAAGGCGATTAGTATATGAAACACAAAGTAGGTCGTTCGACATCACCAAGCAGGAACAAGATCAGTGATAGGGCCGTTGATTATTGTACATTGAGGAGTTATTTTGAATGTTATTTCTCAAAAGGGACTCTTACCATACGATGGGTAAGTCGGTCTCCTCCAAAATTTTGATTCGTGACTGTCACGGACATATTCCAGTTCAACTTCTCTCTTACACTGCATTCTCAACGGATGTGCTAGTATTTGCATAAGAAGATTTCAGAATGAAAACTTATGCTAGCGTTATTTATCTCGCAAACTTGAGCTAATCACTTGACAAACTGTAGCGAAAACCCTCGAAAATAATTATCAATGAGGTTTTTCCACTCACAATAGTTAGTAGCAATACTGACGCATCATTATAATCGACACTATTGAACATGTAGGTTGTAGAGTTTTTATGAACAACCGCATGAGACCTTTTAACACCTCATTGAAAAAAAAAAAAAAAAAACTGTAGCAATTTTGATATGGCTTGTGTTATCTGACAAAATTAATTAGTATATTTTTAAAAAAGAAAATGTATATCATAATATAGATGTATTTAGTAAAAAATAAATGATTAAAATTAAATGATGAAAAAAAATAATTAGAATAAAAAATATTTTAATCTTAATTTTTAATTTATATTATTTTAATTTAAATAATTTATTTATTATTAAATATATCTACATCATAATACTACTTCCTGAATTAAATTAAACCAAGTTATAGGATGAATTCCTGAATAACACAGTTGCATTCTTTTTGGGGCTAAGTTTCACACACAGAGATCGACGCAGAAGAAGAACACTTCACAATGAGCGGCGGCGGCGTCCGTCGCAGTAACCCGCGGCGTCGACGAGGCACGAGCACGGATATTCGGCCACGTACTCAACCCAACGGGTGCTCGATCGTCCCACAAACTGCTTCGAAAGAAACTCATCGGCGACAAGATAGCGCAGTGGTACCCATACGACATCAAGCAGGATGACCCATTAGTCATGGCTCGGCTAGAACAAGAGTAAGGGAGTGTTTCGTGTTGTTTTGGGGGTTTGATTAGTGCCCATGTCGTTGGTTTGGGGTTTGGTGCTGGCGTTTGCGGATTGGGATTTTGGGGGTCGTGCGTTGAAGGTGTTCGATGAAATGTCTGTGAGAGGAGTTTGGGGTGGGATTGGGT